>JASPKZ010002312.1:885000-955000 GCA_030220185.1 Diploptera punctata | reverse complement strand
AGGATATTACGAGTATTTGAGAATAAAGTTCTTAGGGAAATTTTTGGACTAAAAAGAGATGAACAGACAGGTGAATGGAGAAAACTACATAACAGTGAACTACATATATAATTAGAACAGTTAAGTCTAGTAGACTGCAATGGGCAGGACATGTGGCACGAATGGGGAATAAAAGACGTGCATGGAAACTTCTTGCAGGAAAATCAGAGAGAAAACGGCCAGTTGGTAGACCAAGAATGAGGTGGGAGAATAATATTAACTATGATTTGAGGAAATCATAAGGAATGATTGGAAAACATTAGCTCAGGATATGGATGTATGGAGAGCTTATGTCTGAGCAGCCATAAATCTACGGGTTCGATAGAGCCAGTGAGAGATAATTTAAAATGATGTTCTATTTACACGTTTCATATATTTATATGATCAAAAATGGTGGTTCTATAGTGCCTAAAAATGCCAAAATTGACATTAAAACCTATTTTTACCTATATTCCTATATTTTATCGCTAATTCGAATAGAAATGTTTTTCTTTCATTCCGAGAAATTAGAATAGAGGAAACGAAAATTATGGCATTTCAAGGTGTAGATTCTGTCAGAAGTAAAATTGTACTTGACAATAAAATTTTGGAGCAGGTGAATAATTTTACATATCTAGGATGCAATATCTCATATGAAGAAGAAAAGGACGTAAATGCAAAAATATCTATATTTTTAAGAGTTTTAGGGTTAATAAATTCTATCTTCAAGCCACAGTTAGTCCAAAGTCATTCAAGACTAAAAGTGTATTAAAACACTGGCTCTTCCAACTCTGTTGTATGGTAGCGAAGTATGGACGTTGAAACAGAAGGATATACAGAGACTTAGATCTGCTGAAATGAGATACCTTCGGAGGACTGCAGGATACACACTTACTAGATCACAAAAAAATGAAGACATCTTAGAAGAATTACACATGGAATCTTTAGAAAACTAAATTTCTGATTATAAGTCAAGATGGATGCAACATATTCATCGAATGCAAGATCACAGGATACCCAAACAAATGTAAAGATATCAACCTGCAGGAAGAAGAAGACCAGGACGTCCACTCAAAAGACTTCTGGATGGTGTTTATCTTGAGGCCGAAACAGATCAACAAATGCCCTAAATTTGTGAATACATTATGTTGATGATGATGACATATTCGTTTTTACTCTCTTGAACAGTATCTTAAAATACTTTTCAAACAAAATTTGACTTTTAGGCGAGAAGTTACAAAACAATTAACACACCCAGGAAGACTTTACAGAAAATCAGATGCACGGGACCTTATGTTATACTTCTGGATTGTCTGAAAACACTCCCGTGGTGTGAGTGTGTCACTACGCAGTGCGCTGTCTATTAACCGCGCTGGAAATATAACTCTTTATTTCATTCCGTAAGAACATTGCATCATGCCGAAAGTTCCAGTTTCCAAGTCGTCCTTAATTAAATAGTGCATACATTAAGTTTCCCCATTTCACATCGGATGGAAAAATTACATTTTGTGACGTTTACAAAACAGGTGAGACAATTTTGTTTGACATTTCCCTCTAAAGTACGTACTTAGCTCTGCGGATTTAATGCGACACACTATATTACCATTGTAATACTATATTTCTGTGTTTATAATTTTAAATGAACTAATCCAAGAATAAGAGAGTCAATGTTAATAGTTATTTTATAATATACTATTTTTAATATCATTTCATAAATACGAAACTTCACCAGTTAATCATAAGTAAAGCCATGTGTGATTTCCAAATTATCGATAAATTCACAACTCACGAAGTGAGGAGTGAATTTATGTAGAGAATTTGGAAATCAAGAGTGGCATTTCTTAGGACTATTTAACGAATAAAATTAAGCTGTTTACTCACAAATAATTATTTAACTGTAGTAATTTTAAAATATTTATATATTTAATGTAATCGGCGATGTTTCAAAACAAATGAAAAACGATTGGTACGCTTCATTGCTTCTTTTGTTCGTCACTGCAACTACATCATATTATTTATTGCCGAAGGATCGCAATGTTGTAAGAATGCACCCTAGTGGAGAAATTTATAACCGTAATAGGTAATAATTAATTTCTGATGTCCTATGATGTAAATATGTCAATTATATTTTTCTGCAACGTCATTTCCTGGAAAATAATTCGTTTAAAACAGTGCAAACAGTGGTTTATTTTTTTTTGTGGTATAATCAACTGTTAAAAATGTTTTTATATTATCTCTTTCTGTTGACATTCATGAACTATATATATACAATCTGGTAGGCAATGGCCTATTCAGAATGTTAAAAAGGACGTGCTTTCTTTATTATGATAAACTTTAGTTGGTAAATTCTAGGCGAAACACGACTGTGTTTACCAACTAAAGTTTATCATAATAAAGAAAGCAACCTCCTTTTAACATTCTGTATAGGTCATAGCATTATTTTGCATATGTGTCATGGCGGCTAGCTACTAACACGCACAAGTTACGCTCCAGGTTTTAAGTTATTTTTCAGCAGGTGCCTTCGTTATTTCATAGCTAAAGTTGTATATTCGTAGTCAGTTTAAGTTTAAATTTATTTTAGTTAGTGTCAAAAGTGTGTACATTTAACAACATGGGTAAAAACACACGTAATTCTAACAACGATTCGACAAGTTCTACGGAGGAAGCAGTGAAACGTGTGGTGAAAGAGGCGCTACAGGATCCCGGCACTCTGCAGGTGTTTGTGTCCATGTTGCGGGACCAGGTAGTGGCGGAACTGCAGAAGACCATCCAGGACAACACTAAAGTAATTGAGGATCTGAAAAAGACCCTCGATGAAAAAGACAGAAAGATTGAGGTGTTGGAAAATAAAATAGACGATCTAGAACAATACCAGAGACGTCAATGCCTCAGGATTTTTGGTGTAAAAGAAGAGGCCGGAGAGGACACTGACCAGAAAGCCATCGAGGTGGCCAAAAAAATCGGTGTCGATTTATCAGTGACTGACATTGACAGAAGTCACCGTGTTGGTGTTAGTAATGCTGAAAGACCGCGGGCTATAATAGTGAAATTTGTTAGTTACCGCAAGCGCAGTGAAGTTTTTCTAAGCAAGAAAAAGTTGAAAGGAAGTGGGGTCACTGTTCGCGAGGACCTAACGAAGTGTCGCTATCGCCTGCTACAAGAGAGTATACAGAAATACGGTATTCAAAATGTATGGACAATGGACGGTGCCGTCATAGCTAAAGTAAATGGCGAAAAACGCAAAATTAGATCTTCTACGGATATCAACTAGATAGGACCTGAGTGTAAAATATGTTTACTTTGTCTTTTCTTTGCTAACAATTATATTGTTAATTTATTTCTAATTTAGGTAAGTTTTAAGTTTATTATTTTTTATTTAGGACAACTTACTTGTTTTATTTTAATTTTTTAAGTTCTTTGTTTAGCTAAATTATTTTAATTTTATTAGAGTTATTACAGTACATAGTTTATTTTTACTTTCTGCTATTGGCAACATTGAGCTGACAAATGAAGACTTGTTTGTAACCTCTGACTCACTCACCTTCTCCAATCACCCTCTTATTGTGCAGACAACTTTTAACGCAGGTAGCAACATTCCTCAATCCCAACCATCCCCTCCAACAACAAATACTACTAGTCTACTTAAGAATGCATTTTCTATTGATAAATCATCACTTAAAATCGCTCACGTAAATTCACAAAGCATTCTGTCCCACTTTGATGAGTTTGAAACCATATTTTCATCTCTTGGACTGAGCGCCATTTTAATTTCGGAAACCTGGCTGACCCCTTCCATACCTTCGTCCCTTGTTCACCTAGACGGATATACATTGCTCAGAAATGACAGAATAGATAAAAGAGGTGGAGGAGTTTGTGCCTTTATATCAAATGAGCTTAATCCAAGAATTGTCCACAAGTCCCCTTCTGTATATTCCGCTCGCCCCGAGTTCTTATTCGTAGAAATTCAAGCCAGTCTAAAAAAATGTCTCTTATGCATTGTATACAAACCTCCAAAAATAAGGCACCTTTCGGATCTAGAAAACGCTCTGAACGATTCATTACCTCATTATGAACACGTTATTGTCGCAGGCGATTTTAATACAAATCTTCTTCAGACTGACTCACCAGCCATACAACTTAAAAATATGTTCCAAAGCTTAAATATGACAATTGTTCCTTTCTCTGCCACACATCATACTGCTAATACCGACACTCTACTGGACTTAATAGTGACTACACATCCACAGAAAGTACTGTCATATGGACAAATTCCTGCTCCCGGCATATCTGCTCATGACATTGTATTCGTAGAATACTCACTCCAATGTCCTAAAAGACGCTCTAAATTGATTACGTACAGAAATTTACAAAACATAGACGATACTAAACTAAAATCAGACGCTTTAGAACTACCTTGGTACACAATATGGAATCTTAGATCAGTTGATGAAAAAGTAGACACATTTAATACACTGATATTACAACTATATGATAGACATGCACCAGTAAAAACCCGACGATTTTCCCGCCCCCCTGCACCCTGGATGAATGACTCAATACGTGAACTTATGTCAAAACGAGACAAAGCATACCGAACATACAGACGACATAAAAATGACGAGAACTGGCAACTGTACAAACAACTTAGAAACACAACTACACAAACTATACGCAATGCCAAACTACGACACGCCCACAGTATAATCGGACCTGAAATAAGTGCACGGGACACTTGGCGAAATCTCCGTGCAATGGGACTTAGACAGTTGAATCCCTCAACTGACTCTATAGACATTTCTGTAGATGACTTAAATGAACATTTTACCTCAATACCCATGACACCTCCAGACAACAAGACTAAAATAGACATTCTTAAAGACTTATCCCCATCCCCCCATATAGGAAGAGATAAATTTTACTTTAACGACATTTCGCCTATAGACGTTAAAAAAGCACTCAAGCGGATTAAATCCAATGCACAAGGAACAGATAACATCAGCATTTTAATGCTAAATAAAATCATTGACATTATACTACCCACAGTGACTCATATTTTTAATGCTTCCCTTATAACTTCTATCTTCCCTACTGTATGGAAACAGTCTAGAGTTCGGCCTATACCAAAAATAAGTACACCTACTAACTGTAATGACTACCGACCGATTAGCATCCTTCCGACATTATCTAAAGCCCTGGAACATATTGTACATAAGCAAATGACTGAATATCTCCAAGAAAATCACCTCCTTGATCCTTATCAATCCGGCTTTAGATATGGTCATAGCACAACCACAGCTTTGCTAAAAATTACTGAAGATATTCGTGAAGCCGTGGACAGACGTCAATTGACTCCTTTAACCTTACTTGACTTCAGCAAAGCTTTTGACACAGTAGACCACGACTTACTTATGATAAAGCTCAAGCACCTACACTTGTCTGACAGCGCTGTATCCTGGTTCGACTCATACCTGCACGGTCGTCAACAATACGTTTCATTAAACTCTAGATCTTCGTCTTGGCGCAACGTGCCGGCTGGAGTCCCCCAGGGCAGTGTTCTCGGACCTCTTCTTTTCTCAATCTACATAAATGACTTGCCAACTGTACTAAAGCACTGCCGTTATCACCTCTACGCTGATGATCTCCAAATTTACCTACATTCACCTCCTCATTCTCTCTATAACAGCTTGACAAAAATGAATGACGATCTCATATCCATCTTTAACTGGTCTTCAAGTATCGGTCTAAATCTAAATCCTAACAAGTCACAAGTAATTCTAATGGGACAACAAAGACTGCTTACAACCTTTGACATATCTACACTACCAAACATTACTATAAATAATATAATTATCCCTTATTCTTCTTCAGTAATAGATCTTGGACTACATCTAGACGCAAATTTAACCTGGCAAACACAAGTGAAACACATATGTAAAAAGACTTTCTCCATCTTACATTATCTTAGACGTTTAAAGAATTTTCTCCCAGTTTCGTTAAAACAAATCCTTGTGCAGAATCTTGTGTTACCACACTTCGATTATTGTGACATTATATATAATGATCTAAACTATGACTTGTCGCAGAGACTGCAGCGTGTTCATAATGCTTGCGTTCGATTCATTTTCAATATCCGCCGTTATGACCATATTTCCGAACACTTTAATAACCTCTCTTGGCTCCGTCTTACTGACAGACGTAAATTGCACTCTCTTTCACTACTTTTCAAGCTTCTGAATT
Organism: Diploptera punctata; assembly: GCA_030220185.1. Classification (NCBI taxonomy): domain Eukaryota; kingdom Metazoa; phylum Arthropoda; class Insecta; order Blattodea; family Blaberidae; genus Diploptera; species Diploptera punctata. The sequence goes on along the minus strand of JASPKZ010002312.1, from coordinate 948,745 downwards.
CCTACATCCCTACTTACCTGGCGTCTAGATTTGAGAAGTTATCCTCTTACCACAATATTGACACTAGATCACAAGATAGCAGTCTGCTAACAATTCCTCTTCATAGCACTTCCTCCTATTCTACTTCCTTCACAGTAGCCTCTGCCCGCTCCTGGAATCTCCTTCCTCAAGATATCAGGGGTTGCCGCACACTTGGTACCTTTAAGTCACGCTTATACAGTTACCTGTTGTCTAATAATTAATTTTTCTCTATTTATTTAATTTTATACTATGTCATTAATCTTTTCCTGTTTTTTATATATATATATACATATTATATATATTTAATTCGTTAAATTTAGAGTAAATCAAAATACATTATAAATATTAATTGTATTGTATTCATAACTTGTAATCGTTTATATTTATATATATATATATTGTAATTTAGATTTAAGACTATTTTTTGTTTGTATTTTTTTTAAACCTGGTTGAGTGGTAGACAAGGCCTTAAGGCCTTAACTCTGCCAGGTAAAATAAAGCTATTATTATTATTATTATTATTATTATTATTATTATTATTATTATTATTATTATTATTATTGATATTGAAAACAGTTGTAAAAACAAAGAGAGGGGAAGTTGTGCAACCCCAAGTTATGAGTCATTTCTCAGTTAAGAAGTACTTAACCACTAGAACTCACCCTCAAACAAATCTTTTAACAAACAAACAAAGAACTGCTGTCCAATCAGTGTTATAACTGCACATTTTCTCTGCCCAAGAAGCGGAACACATTGTCCATGCGCGTCCTGTGTTTGTCAACTGACATACGTCGTGAGATCATAAAAAAACTACGGTTAGGGGAGAACACCCGTATGTCTCAAGGATCACTTGAAAAAATCCAATCTCATTGCTCGAACATTTTCCATTTATTGAAGTGTAATTCAGGGACTCGATGAAGCCTATTCTCTTAAAATAACCGCTATCCATCAACCAATAACAGCCACTGTGACTTCCAATTCGTCAAGTTAGTTTGCTGTAAGCCCGTAAGTAGGGATGTGGGGTAGCTATACCACCCCAAGCTTAAACTTTTTTTTCCTTCTTTGGAACAAAAATAATTTTATGTTTTGTAATTTTTAGTACCTTTTGTAATTTATGATTTTATAATTATGTCCAAACGAATATTGTTCGTTTCTAAAAAAAAATGTTTATCGTGGTGGGGTAATGGTGCCACCCCACCTCACCACTTACGTTTCAGAGAACAATATTTCCTACACACTAATTTGCACAGGTATTTCAGTGCCTATTATTGACGTAGTATTTCAAAATTCCTAGAATTAAATATGTCTTTACCGCTATATAACGGTAAATAATGGAAGTTATTGTCGGCCTACTCTGCCATTTTTTTTTCAAGAATCTTTACAATGTGTCTATTGAGAGAACTAACAACGCGTAAAGATATTATTATTCTTCTGCAGCTACTACTTCATAAAATCAGGTCTTTTGACCTGTTTTCACATCAAGTGGGATTTAATGATTCTTCCCATTTAGTAAATGGGCGTCCACCACTTCTATGTCCTATTGGTTTGTACTTTGATAACAGCTTAGGGATTCTATTTGTAGGCATTATTTTAACATGCTCATACCAGTTGTTTGGGGGCACGCCGTAGCGTAGTGGTTAAGGCACTGCACTACAAGCCGGAGGGTCGAGGTTTCAAGTCCCGTTGGGGTCAGGATTTTTAAACTGACCCAAACCCTCTGGCGGCACTATGGCCCTGGGGTTGACTCAGCCTCTAACGGAAATGAGTACCAGACGCTTGTTCTGGGGGTAAAGGCGGCCGTCACGCAGGGCTGACAACCCGGCTGACATGAAGTGGCGATTGTCTAGAAAAAGTGGGAGCCTTAACCTTCTACTACCCCAAGGGCCTCCGGGTCTGTTGTGGGATCACTTTACTTTACTTTACTTTACTTTACATACCAGTTGTTAGTCATGTTGTCAATTCTATTTGTTAAATGTAAAATATTTAAATAGTTTCTAATATCTTCATTTCTTTTTCTGTACAAAATTGTCACACCTGCTACTGAACGTAAGAACTAAATATATTCTTCTTTATAGAATTCCAAGAGAACATTATTATACCTATAAATTGGATGGAAAAATTGTGATTGCTGTATCTGAATGCAATGTAATTTTTTTCGTCTTTATTGACGACCAAGTACCTGCTAATGCCAGGAAACTATAAATGGGGATATGATTCATGTATCTGTCTTTGGAAGTTAAAAAAAAATGCCCTGAAATTTCCCAACTGTATGTAATAATATGAGATGTTCTTTATTAAAATATGTTTCTCTATATTATATCCCTCCTCATCATACTACCTATTATTCGAAATCTTTTACAATTTCTCATGCTAGAACATGGAATTCCCTTTCACTCTATGTCAGAGACTGTCAGACTTTACGATCTTTCAGGAAACAAATTGAAAATAAAATTACTAACAGAAACAACTCACTAATATTACTTTTTAAAAATTAATAATGTGTTTTTTCATTATTTAATAAAAATAGATTTAAGATTCGTTATTATATTTACCTAATGCCTTGTATAAAAAGCGATAGCTTAATTCATTGTGGTTTTATACTTTCTTTGTATTTTTTTTCTTTTCTTTTTATGTATAGTAGATTCGAGCTGTTATTCCTTTTTGTATTCATTCTATCATTAATTTAATTTTAATTGTATTTAATTGTATTGTATTATTAGACATTATTTTCATTATTATTCAATTTGACAGATAATTAATTGTTTAGTATGACTATTATTGTAATTTTTTGTATTTATATGTAACATATGTTTGTCCTGGTGAGTGGAAGAGAAGGCCACATGGCCTTAACTCCACCAGGCTAAATAAATCTATTCTATTCTATTCTATTCTATTCTATTAATGTATCTGACATTGTTAGTATTTTATCATCGTACAAATCAATCTTAATTAAAAACTGACGAAATATTACAAATTTTTGCAACACTATAAAATCAGTAATTATTTTAACCCCGGGATGGGAAGGAAGCCTGGATTAGCTCAATGGTTAGAGCATGAGCACGGAAAGCTGAAGGTTCGGGGTTCGATTCCCGGTTCAGGCATAAATTTTTCTCTTTACCATTTGATTACAATAATTTAGTAGTGTACTTTAATATACTTATTTCAATCATAGTAACAGCTTTAGCTTCTTAATATTAATTTAATAAAATAATGCTATAGCTATGTGGAGTCCCTTCATGTCTTCTTCAGGTAGAAGCCATTCATTGTGTATTTGTGAATGATGGTTCATAGCATTTGAATGTGGGACTAAGACAGTAAGGTAAAGGAAGTATTTATGCTTGGATGGGAAGGGAAGCCTGGATTAGCTCAATGGTTAGAGCATCAGCACGGAAAGCTGAAGGTTCGGGGTTCGATTCCCGGTTCAGGCATAAATTTTTCTCTTTACCATTTGATTACAATTATTTAATTCATGCCTCAAATGGGAGTCAATTACCAAACCATTTCAATGAATTTTGTTTTTTAACCAATGTCAATAAGTTTCACCTCGCTATTTATCGAATTCTATTTACCAAAATAAAGAAAGGTCAGAGCATTATTTTGCAGTGACTGACTCTCCAACAAATACTTTGAATATAGCAAATAATGAACAGATTCCTTCGAACTGCACAATTGATAATTGTGTGTTCAATAATTGTGATTCTAAATAATGGTTTTACTCAATGAACAGATTCCTTCGAACTACACATTTGATGATTGTGTGTTCAATAATTGTGGTTCTAAATAATGGTTTTACTGAGTTGTTTCCTAAAAAACATTAATCAATAACCTATAATGTTGGTTATGATATACAATTTGATGTGTTCATTTTTTTTCTCCACTACGGTTCATTCTTTTAATATTGCGATCCTATTTGGCAATAAATAATATGATCAAGTTGCAGTGGATGAACAAATATTCCTCATTTATATTCAAACATCGCCGTTTACATTAAATATATACATATTGTAAAATAACTGTATTTAAATTATGATTTGTGAGTAAACAGCTTAATTCGATTCGTTTAAACAGTCTTAACAAATGCCCGCTCTAGATTTCCAAATCCTCTAGATAATTATCGATAATTTGGAAATTACTTGTGTAATTAGGTTATTACTTATGATAAAGATTTTCTTAATAGTGCTTTTAAAAATTATCTTAACCCATTGCTCTCAAAATTCTAACATGTTTCTCTTATAACTTTTTAAAAAATCTGGATAGTTTTATACCCTTATAAATAAAAATAAACTGAATTCTGATTGGGTCCCGCGCCGTAGCCGAGCGGTTAAGGTAGGAAGCCTTGGCGCAGAGCTACGGGACTTGCGCTGGTTCGAGTCTCCATGGGGGAAGAAATTTTCTCATGGTATTTCGGCCAGTATGGGACCGGTGCCCACCCAGCATCGTGAGGCAATTGGGTAGCTACAATAAGTAGCGGCTCCAGGTTGAGAAAATCAGCTATAACGGCTGGGGGACTCGACATGCTAACCACATGTCACCCCTATACTGGCTGTTGATCATCTACCTCTGTGATTGACACATGTGGATGTGAAGGGCCAGCAGCCGGCTGGTAAAAGGGCAACCGCTGAAAAGTGGAAAGACCCTCAATCGGAAATTGTGATTGGAATTAAAAACACTTGTATATCTTATATGACCAATCGGATTTAACTTTATATTAAATAGAATTATTAACGAATATAAATTAAGATTACTGTTTCTTCTTCTTCTTCTTCTTCTTCTTCTTTTTAACCGTTGAGTGGTAGACAAGGCCTTAAGGCCTTAACTCTGCCAGGTAAAATAAAGCTATTATTATTTTATTATTATAATTTGTAGGATTTTCATCCTGTTTATTTCCAAAATCACTCCTCGGAGGAAGACTTATTGGATATGCATATTAAGATTAATGTCATGTGACGAATTAATGAACTCTATATTATAACCTGTTAAATTTATCATTCTGGCCTCAACTTTTATTCTGAGCGGAAGCAAAAATAGCTTCTCCTCAGGTAAAATTTAATAATATCCGATTCAAGGATTAAAAAAAATGAATTTTTTACATTTAAACAAAAATAATCAACGATATTTAATAAGAAAAATTGATTTACATATATGGTAAAGAATATTACCACCGAAATTTACTTAGTGATCATCATCATCACCATCATCATCATCATCATCATTCTTCACGGATTAGGTCTTTGCCTGTTCCGATCTCACATTTGTTCAGCTCAGCGCTTTCTTGGTCTTCCCACCAATCTTCGTCCTACATGATTATATATCAGTGCCATCTTTGGTATCCTATCCCCTATCATTCTTTGCAGATGTTCTATCCAATTGTCCCTGTGTTCTTCTATTTGTTAAAGTAGTGGCTCTACTATTAGTTTATCTCTAATATTCTCATTTCTAATATGTTATGCTCTTGTACAACCTTTCACAGCCTCGATACTAGTAAAATTCATGGTAAGTTTCTGTTGAGGTATTAAGTCACAATCACGTGTCCACAAATATAGTATCATACTTTCAACTGCAGTGTCTCTCCAGTTTTGTTTAACCGATACATCAATGGTATAATAAAAAATGGAACGAAGAAACAAATAAAGGAATAAAATTAGTTAAAACACACTACTTGAAAACATTATTATACGCTGATGACCAGGTAATAATAGCAAATATGGAAGACGAACTTCAAAGGAATATTTTTAAACTACATAATATATGTGAACAATATAATCTCAAAATATGCATAGAAAAAACTAAGGTAATGGCATTCCTAGGGAAAAATCAAATCAGATCCAAAATAGTAATAGGTAACAAAATCATAGAACAGGTGAACCATCCCAATTATCTAGGATGTGACATTTCATTTAATTATGATAATGATATAACTAATAAAATAGCAAAATTCCAGGGAATATGTGGTACGATAAAATGATCACTTTAACAAAACAACAAGAGAGACCCAATTGAAATTTTACAAAACGTTGGCAGTACCGATACTGCTCTATGGTTCTAAGTCAGTACTTCAACAAGGGTCAACAAATACAGACCTAATTCATTCTGCTGATGATGGGACTAGTCCCGAAAGGCTACAGAGTGTAAAAACATCTTAAGTTGAGGAGATGGACCTACAAAGTGACTATTTTACAGTTTTTAATTCGTATATTCTATTATTTCACAGCCTGTAGGAACCTCATTTCCGCTGCCTGAATTTTACTTTTTTTTTCCTTCAGAACCCAGGCCTCACTTCTATACATTGCCATACTTAGTCTTCTTGGATTAAATTGTCTCTACAATATATATTTTTATGAAGCCTCTCTTGTATACTAACATCTTCCCCTAAAAAGACAATCCAAAGATTTACAGCAATTTCCCCAAATTAATCCTCGATTCAAACGTAAACCTAAACCGAATACCAGAAATCCTTTATCAAAATTTCACCACAACTTGGGACATCAATTCCTTCATTAAATATGATTATGGAAAATATTACGAAATACTGGATGTAATAACTTGGCTTTGCAATCCTAGGAAATATGACGTCGAGTGAATTTAAGGGGGGTGCGGGTGGCTTATTCATATACTTGTTAATCGGTGAGTCTTGAAGGTAAGAAAGAGGGGAGGGCAGAACTCGATAGGGTTCGTTAAGCCATGAGATGGCTTTGGAAGATAATTGGTAGGTTTGTGGGTTATTTCCTCTCCTCCCTTTAGGGCGGAAAAGGGTGGCTACAACACACATCTTTACTTTTCCCACACAGCAGAAGAAAAAACTCACTCCTTAGCGACGAGCAAATTGAAGTGTAGGACGGACGGAAGGTGATTTTGAAAAGTAGGGGGAGGTCTGTCTAACAATTTTTTTCATTCTTTGAGATGGGATTTATAGGAGGGACATGTTTTCTTTTGACCTCTTAAATAAATTGCCCACGAGATCATGATGCCAGTTTTTATATGGAAAATTGGAATGTCTGAAGAAATAAAAGTAGGATTTTTTTTTCATTGTGCTTACCTCTGTCCTTTGTTCTTTTTTTTTAATCTACGTCCTTCATGTATCATTCTTTCCCCTCCTATCTTTCTATTCATAACAATTCTAAGTAAAAATAATTTGTTTTATACTGGGGCCTCACGTTAAACTAAGCTTTATATATTATTACTTATGACCAGCCTCATGGGCAAATGGTCAGCGTTTCTGACTACTGTTCATGAGGTCCCGGGTTCGATTCCCGGTCAAACCATAAGAATATTTCCTCAAAGGGAATTATTCCTGTGGTTGTCCATGATCTGAAATTTAGGTTAAGTTTAGGTTAAGAACTCTCCTGGCGTTTCATTATTATTTATCACCCATCATAACACCGGGGTCCACCGCTGTGGTCTCGAGGTAGCGTGCTGCCTTGTCACACAGCGGGCCCGGGTTCGATCCCCGCTCGGGGCAGTTTTTCTGGGTGAGGTTTTTATCGGGGCTTTTCCTCACCTGTTAGACAAATGTCAGGAAAACTTTAAGGCCCAAACGGTCCCCGAAATCATATGGCCATCATCCTGCCTTCGGGCAGAATTACTGTGGATGGATATCATCGGGGTAACGGAACTCCGCCTTCCAGGTCCTCCACTTCAGAAGTGGGTTACAATTAAGCCAATGCCAGGATAGAACACCAGAAATGTCGAAATGACAACCTGGGGCATTGGAAAAATAGATTTATATATTTTTTTATGAGGAATATTCCACCATACAGTGTTTCTCCTTCAATCCAAAGTGATTTGTCGCCAGAGGTTCCTGTCTAAAGAATTTTCTTCCCTGAAATCTCTAGCTTCCATACTTCTCTTCATTCCATCCATCCATCGTTCTCTAGGCCTGCCTCTTCCACTTCTTCCATTAGCTTTCCAAATAAGGATCTTCTTTGGTATTCTCTTTTCTTCCATTCTTATGAGGTGTCCATACCATTTCAAACGCTTTTCTTCTATTTTTCCTAATATATTGTTTCAACTGGCATAATTTCCCTTATTGTGCTGTTTCTGGCCTTATCCCTTCTTAAAATTCTTGTCGATCGCCTCCAAAAATGCATAAATCCATTTCTACTGATCATCATCATCATCATCATCATCATCCGGTATCATGGCAGCTGCCGCCGTCTTCCGGAAACCAAACGCCATTCCTCTCTATCCATCTATTGATCTTCCTCCATTCCTCTGATATTCCTAGCTGCTTGTACCCCTTCTATCCAAGTTTTCTTCGGTCTTCCTCTCTTCCTCCTTTCCATTGGGATCCATTCCATAACAATTTTTGGCAATCTTTGCTCTGGCATTCGTTTGACATGACCATACCACTGCAATATTTTCTTTGCTATGATGTCTGTGATGTCCGGCTCCTCTTGTACACCCATAATCGTTCTACTGATATATAGCTATTATTACTTATTTAGCAGGTTTCACAACATCTTCCTGCGTAAAATTAATCTACTGTCATTATCCTCCATATATCGCTGTCATTCCAATCTTCATCGTCGAATCCTTTTTCCCTCATACTTCCCAAAACACCACCAATCCAAGTTAATTCTGGCCATCCTCTTCTTCTTCTTCTTCTACCAAGTGGCGCCCATTCTAGTATTCATCTTCGGAATCTGTCTTCTTCCATTCTTTTTACATGACCATATATCTGTAATTGCTTCTTTCGTATGAAATCCACAATTGAAGTTTCAACATTCATCGTTTGTTTAATTACTCAGTTTTTTTATTTTATCTCTTCTAGAAATTCCGGCTAAACGCCTCCAAAAATCCATTTCTGCATAATTGAATTTACTGCTGCCATGCAGTTAGGCGTTGTTCGTCAAGGGCTAAAAAAAGACAACCTTGATTAAAAATCTAAATAATTAATCAGCACTGATTTCCAGCTACTGTCTGTCAGACATAAATGTTTATATACTGAGAATATAGGGTCTAACTTTCCACTTGACATTGTCACTAACAACTGACTAAGTACGACTAATGGAAAATAAACACTGTCACTACAACCTAAGACAAGAGTCTACTATCTCCAACCCCTACTCACCCTTACCACATCCTTTTAATTCATAGATTTTCAGCATTGCAAGTTAACATGGTCGAGTAGTATGAGGTATGCCGAGAATGAGATGGATAATACATATCAAAATGGGGGGAAAATAATAAGAAATATAATTATAGGTTAACGGAAATGTCTGTTCCTTTCTAAATAACTTAATGGCATCTGAATATTGGTGAAATGTGAATTACACAGGGGATGATTGGAAAATAAACACTATCACTGCAACCTAAGACAAGAGTCTACTATCTCCAACCCCTGCTCACCCTTACCACATCCTTTTAATTCACAGATTTTCAGCATTGAAAATTAACGTGGTCGAGTAGTAGGAGGTATGCCGAGAATGAGATGGATAATAAATATCAAAATGGGGCCAAATAATAAGAAATATAATTAGAAGTTAACGGAAATGTCTATTCCTTTCTAAATAACTTAATGACACCTGAATATTGGTGAAATATGAATTACACAGGGGATGATTGGATACCCATTATCAGAGGACAGGTATGGTGGAGTGTATAGTATGTTAGCATGTCAGTGAGTTAATTAGTATGTTTGTTAATATTGTAAGCTTGATTAGTAATGATGGTGCTGTTTCTGCGAGGTGTCAATATTTATACACTGACTGTACAGAACACTTCCCCTAGGTGTGATCAGCCTACCGAGAAATTTCCATTAACCGAGAGCGAATCGAACCCGGGTCACTAGACCCAAATAATCCTATAAACAACACCAAACTGGATCTAAATTTTCAAATTAAGTATATTATCTATCATACTGGCAATACGGAAACCGCAGGTTCATGGCCGCGGAATTAATTTCCCCAAACATCAATATCTCCAGCTAGCATTTTCCAATCATTCCCTGTATAATTCCATCAAATCATAGTTAACGTTATTCTCCCACCACATCTTTCTTGTTTACCTACAAATTTTCATTCTCTCTTTCATTCCCCATTCTGCCATATATCTGCCAGATATTATGAGAACAGTTAAGTCTCGTATACTGCGATGGCAGGACATGTGGCACAAATGGGGAATGAAAGGCGTGCATGGAAACTTCTTATAGGAAAACCAGAGGGAAAACGCCCAGTTGGTAGACCAAGAATGAGGTGGGAGAATAACATTAACTATGATTTGAGGGAAGTAGATTATACAAGGGATGATTGGAAAACATTAGCTCAGGATAGGGATGTATAGAGAGCTTATGTCCGCGCGGCCATGAACTTACGGGTTCGATAGTGCCAGTGGGTTAGTTAGTTTATCTGACCTAACTCATTGGCACTATCAAAACCGGAGGATCGTGACGGCGGAGAGATAAGCTCTCCATACATCCCTATCCTCAGCTAATATACATCACTCATTCCCAGTACAATTTATCCCCTTCATTCTCCCTTATTCTTCCCTAAATATTGCTGTTTTCTCCCTAGTTTTACTACAAGAAGCTTATGCCCCTCTTTCATTCCCCATTCGTTACAAATGTCCAGGACATCGCAGTCTAAGAGACTGAACTATTCTTATTACATCTAGTTTCCTATAAAGATCATGTAGTTCACTGATATGTAGTCTTCTCCATTCGACTGTCTGTTCATCTCTCTTTGGTCCAAAAATGGTTTTAACAATTTTATTCTCAAATATCGTAATCCTTTCACCTCCCTTAAAGAAAGAGTCCGTGTTTGACATCCATATAATATAACTGGGAAAATAACAGTTTTATATGTTTTTGGTTTAATGCTTTTTTGAGAGAAGTTGGGACGACAAGAGTCCCTGTAATACATAATATCATGCATTTCCAGAATTGAGTCTATGTTTAATTTCTTTGTGCACCTCATTCCTGTTTGTAATTATTGTTCCATAGGTATTCAGCCATTTTTTTTTAATTTCCCTCATTTCTCATTAACTGTCCGTTTCCATTATATAATGTATTTCTATGTGTGAACAAATATTTAATTTTTCACACTTACTTGCAGCCCCAATTTCTTAGTGTTACTCATTAGAGTGTGTTATGTTGGCTCATAGTATCTCGTAGCTATCGCCTAATAAGTCTACACTATCAGAATAAACCAACAGCTCATAAATACCAGTGAGTTGTAGTTCTTCTTCATCTTCTAAACATGCGATTGCATGCTCTAGTACAAAATTGAATAGTAGAGGAGATAGTGCCTTCCTTGCTACAAACCATTGTGAATTTCAAAAGTGAATTCGAAAACTCCTTGCCTTCATGCAGTACCATTTAGACACATTCGAATTAATCTAACTGATTAGGAATTCCTAAGTTCAGCAAGATACTACATACCAGAGCATTCGATAAGTAATAGCAACACTGCTGTAAATCAGCGATCCTAGTGGTAATCACTGTAATCTTATGGTATATTGTTGAGTAATTTATGTCGTATAAATCTGTAATACTGAAAGTCTCGAAGTAGCAATATTTTATGAATACATTCACTGTTTCTCACATTTAGTAAGTAATCTTCTTGTATCTTGTAAGCCCATGTTTCCCTTAACAGAGATTTAGGTGTTAGAATAACATTAACCATGATTTGAGGGAAGTGGGTTATACAAGGGATGAATAGGGATGTCTGGAGTGTTTATGTCCGAATCAAGTGCCGATTGTCTAGAAAAAGTGGGAGCCTTAACCTCCTACTACCCCAAGGACCTCCGGGTCTGTTGTGGGATCACTTTACTTTACACCCACGAACTATATGCTATACTCAATGTATTTTTTGGAGAAAAATAATGCTGTGACCTGTTTGGAATATCAAAAAAGGAGGAGCTTTCTTTATCACAAAAGCAGGAGCTGATAAAGAGAAATCGATAGAGAGAGAGGTGAAACACGACTGTGATTCGTTATAAAACAAAATTCATTGAAACGTGATTGGTCATTGACTCACATTAACCATGATTTGAGGGAAGTGGATTATACAAGGGATGAATAGGGATGTCTGGAGTGTTTATGTCCAAACACCCATGAACTATATGCTATATGCAATGTATTTTTTGGAGAAAAATAATGCTGTGACCTGTTCGGAATATCAAAAAAGGAGGAGTTTTCTTTCTCACAAAAGCAGGAGCTGATAAAGAGAAATCGATAGAGAGCGAGGTGTAACACGACTGTGATTGGTTATAAAACAAAATTCATTGAAATTCGTTGATCGGTCATTGACTCACATTTGAGGAAAGAGTTAAATAGGTCAACCTAAGTCATTTATAAAAATGTATAAATAAGCTCGTCCACATTTACATTAAACTAAACTTAAAAAATAATAATGACAATATTAAAGAAAAATTTTAAAATCTGAACTGACAAAAAGTGGAATTAATGAAGGACTCAAGTATAAATTACCACAAGTTGTCATTGCTCATGTACGACAATTACCGCTGACCGTGAATTTATTAACATAGGGAATCGAAATGGTTCCCTAATTATTCATAATTGAGTGATATTTAGAAATTATTCTTATCATTGATCTAAATAGAATGTTTATGAATTATGCATAATAAGCTGGAAAATACAAAACTGTTACTTACATTTCGTGTTGATGTGCATCGACATTCCAACACGCGGGGTCTTTGGAGGTGCACCTTTTAGTGGTGTGTGGATTGTTACAAGTACACGAAACAGTGGACTGCAAGACTTTAGGGTCCATAATATCATCTTAAGGTAAGTTTTTATTTTAATATGTATACAGAAAATTAATAAAAGAATATAACAGCAACAGTAAATGGAGGCGTAAGACAGGGATGTCCGCTTTCATCCTTCCTTGTTATTATTTATATTGACGATATCATATATGTCCACCGCTGTGGTCTCGAGGTAGCGTGCTGCCTTGTCACCCAGCGGGCCCGGGTTCGATCCCCGGTCGGGGCAGTTTTTCTGGGTGAGGTTTTTATCGGGGTTTTTCCTCACCTGTAAGACAAATGTCAGGAAAAGTTTAAGGCCCAAACGGTCCCCGAAATCATATGGCCATCATCTTCATCCTTCTCATTATCATTATCACCATCATACCATCATCATCCTTCACCGGTGTGGAAAGCAACGGGAAGCTACCACACCTACCATTCCCTAGTGAAGCTGCAAAGCATAGCATGAAAATGCTATGATTGCAGTGAAGGACCTGCCTTCGGGCAGAATTACTATGGATGGCTATCATATATAATTGGCAGGTAAATTTGGACTCACATTTAAAAATAAGAATTAAGATCTTAGACACCTTACTTTTTGCAGACGACCAAGTCCTAATATCTAGCTCAGAAGGTGGTCTACAGAAATCACTATTTCAATTAAATAATATTATACAGAATTATAACTTCAAAATATCAATACGTAAAACGAAAATCTTAGCTTTTAAAGGATCAGATACAGTAAGAGCTAAAATAATTCTGATGGGGAAACCCATTGAACAAGTGAACCATTTTAAATACCTGGGTTATGAATTCTCCTATTTTAAACATGAAGATTTTTTAACACACTTAATAATTTTAATGATTTATGTAGCACAATTAAAATAAAATTTAAAAATATAAGAAAGGAAACAAAACTAAAATTTTATAAAGCAGTGGAAGTCCCCTTACTATTGTATGGTAGTGCATTTTGGGTTTTAACTAAAAGAGAAGAGAAGATCATAGAAGCAGCTGAAATGAGATTTCTGAGAAGTGTAGCTGGCTGCAAACATCTAGATAAAAGAAGAAGTGAAGATATTAGAAATGAGCTAAATATTTTTTAAAACTTTTAGATAAAATACAATAATCTAGAAAAAAACTGGACAGAACATGTTGAAAGAATGGAAGATGAGCGCATACCAAAAATTATACTTAATTACAAACCAAAAGGAGACAGGAATATCGGTAGACCGAAAAAGAGATGGATTCAACTTTCTGAATGAGAATCTACGAGACCGGAAAAAGCCACAAGAGCTTAATTCGTGATTATTGATGATGATGTTTATACAAAAAAATTAGTGTCTGTGAGTCTGTCTGTTTGTCTGTCCTTTATGGACTCAAAAACAACTTGACCGATTTGAATGGAGTTTTTACCATCATTTAGGGTCAGTTTCACCAACAGGTAACTGTATTACACCAGTTTCCCCCATATATAATACATAGTTTAAACTGGCGTAATACATTTACCTCTGTTGGTGAAACCGACCCTTAGAGATTTTTTCTGGGACATTAATGTATATTGATTTGAATGGGTTTTCACCATTATTTATAATTTTTTTCTGGGACAAAAATTAATGTACATAATACATTACCATACGAAATATAGGATCGAAGCTTTAAACAAGTGCATCGGTGCACTAAAAAAGTTGTATTTATGTATAAATGAGTGTGAATCTGTCTGACCTTTATAGACTCAAAAACTACTTAACCGATTTAAATAGGGATTTTACCATCATTTAGAGAATTCTTCTGGGACAATTAACATATATAACATATTACCGTATGTACTATAGGGCCGGGGTTTAAAAAGAAAGTACATCGGTGAATTAAAAAGTCGCTTTTGGACGCTTAAATGACTCACGCTGCCTAAACCATAACAAATAAATCAAATTAATGTAACTTATACAGAAATGAATATGCAAAAAAAAATCTACAAAAAGTGCCGGACAGCATAATATGTGCGAATATGTCCAATGTTCAAGGAAAGATACGAAACTTAAATTATATAAAACAATGGCTGTTCTTTTGTTGTTGTATGCAAGTGAAAATTTGATAATGAAATCAAGGGATAAAAGCAGGATACAGACTGCGGAAATGCTGTTTTTGCGTAATGTGAAAGGGTGCACAAGAGCGGATAGAATAAGGAATGAAACTATACGAGAAGAATTAAATATATATAAAATTGAAGATAAAATCAGCGAAAATAACAAGAAATGGACAGAACACTTAATGAGAATGAACAACGAAAGAATACCAAAAAGAACCTTCCTGTATAATCCCAGAGGAACAAGAGATGTTGGCCGACCACGTAGAAGATGGACTCCACTTTTAACTTCGCCGGAACAGGCTGCATAGCCTAAACCTTGTAGTAGAAGAAGAATATGTCCAATGTGCGGGAGCTTTGAAGACGAAATACTTCTTCTTCTTCTCCCAAATGCCCCAGGTTGTCTTTCGACATTCCTAGTTTCTCTCCTGGCATGGCGTACTAGTAACCCACTTCTGAGGTTGGGGCGCCTGGAAGGCGGGCTTACGTTGCCCCGATGATATGATGGGGGGGTGGTGATGATGATTATGTGCGCCAGGAGAGTCCCTAACCCTAAGTTAACCTAAGATGAACACGAATGATGATGATTGCGATAGCCATATGATTTCGGGGACCATTTGGGCCTTAAAAAGTCTTCCTGACATTTGTCTTACAGGTGAGGAAAAACCCCGATAAAAACCTCACCCAGAAAAACTGTCCCGACCGGGGATCGAACCCGGGCCCGCTTCGTGACAAGGCGGCACGCTACCCCGAGACCACAGCGGTGTATATTAGGAAAATTTAATGATTTGGAATATTGAAAACGTCAATTGTTGCCGGAGATATTTCTACATTCAAATCGTGAAAGATTGGCATGCTGCCAATTAATGGGAAGACCATAAAATTAAATAAACGTGGGTAACGTTCTGGACAAATCGCGGAAAATAAGAACAACACTCATTCGTGAATGAATGAATAAATAAATATGTAAGCAAAGTGTAATATTGTTAATACTTAATAATTTTACTTGACCTAATTAATGTGTAAATGTATTAGCTATTTTTTTTGTTCTATCTTGTATTATTACTAGATATTATTTTATTGATACGGACTGTCAACAGCACGTACGTGGGATCCACATTTGTAAATAACATGTACACAACTTACTTTAGTCGAATAAAGTACTGCTACTGCTATGAAATAAATAACATTTGGAAAATGTTGGTATTTCTGAAGTTAAATATATTTCTACGCTACTGCAAACCGCGACTATACAAAAAGTGGCTAAGTAGAATAAGTGGGTTCTTTATAACAAGTGATACGATTTTTTTTCTAAGTTCATATCTTACACCAAGCGCATGCGCTAACAAACGCGAAGCGGTTTACATTACGGAATCACGGGATGCAGCAAACATAATGTTATTTAACGAACCTAAAAGCTAACCTAACGCAATTTAAGTACTCTAACCTGTGAAAGACCAATCTAAAGGCTAACCTAACGCAATTTAAGTACTCTAACCTGTCAAAGACCAACCTAAAAGCTAACCTAACGCAATTTAAGTACTCTAACCTGTGAAAGGCCAATCTAAAAGCTAACCTAACGCAATTTAAGTACTCTAACCTGTGAAAGACTAACCTAAAAGCTAACCTAACGCAATTTAAGTACTCTAACCTGTGAAAGACCAACCTAAAAGCTAACCTAACGCAATTTAAGCACTCTAACCTGTGAAAGACCAATCTAAAAGCTAACCTAACGCAATTTAAGCACTCTAAAATGTGAAAGACCAACTAAAGCTAACCTAACGCAATTTAAGCACTCTAACCTGTGAAAGGCCAATCTAAAAGCTAACCTAACGCAATTTAAGTACTCTAACCTGTGAAAGACCAACCTAAAAGCTAACCTAACGCAATTTAAGTACTCTAACCTGTGAAAGACCAACCTAAAAGCTAACCTAACGCAATTTAAGCACTCTAACCTGTGAAAGACCAACCTAAAAGCTAACCTAACGCAATTTAAGCATTCTAACCTGTGAAAGACCAACCTAAAAGCTAACCTAACGCAATTTAAGCACTCTAACCTGTGAAAGACCAACCTAAAAGCTAACCTAACGCAATTTAAGCACTCTACACCTGTGAAAGACCAACCTAAAAGCTAACCTAACGCAATTTAAGCACTCTAACATGTGAAAGACCAACCTAAAAGCTAACCTAACGCAATTTAAGCACTCTAAACCTGTGAAAGACCAATCTAAAAGCTAACCTAATGCAATTTAAGCACTCTAACCTGTGAAAGACCAATCTAAAAGCTAACCTAATGTAATTTAAGCACTCTAGCCTGTGAAAGACCAATCTAGAAGCTAACCTAATGCAATTTAAGCACTCTAACCTGTGAAAGACCAATCTAAAAGCTAACCTAACGCAATTTAAGCACTCTAATCTGTGAAAGACCAACCTAAAAGCTAACCTAACGCAGTTTAAGCACTCTAACCTGTGAAAGACCAACCTAAAAGCTAACCTAACGCAATTTAAGTACTCTAACCTGTGAAAGAATGCAAGGCCCAAAAATAAATAGTAAGTTCTGAAATTCTGAAGTATATGTGTACAGTTAATAATTGCATATTCTATGTTGGCTGCACTGGAACAATCTTTATTGTATAGAATATTCGTTCAAAATTAATATGGCTGCCACATATGTAGTTAAATATCGTACAAAAATTTATTAAAATAATCGTTAGAGAAAATATAAAAATCATTGTAAATGTTGAGAAATAATTTTAAAAGTGAAACCATAAGAATAACATTTGACAGGAGTTTATGTAGTAATTAAAAAACTCGCGTCACAGGTTGTAAAAAATAGCCGAATAAGGAGATATACGTCGAAAGAAAGTGCGCATTAAGAAATGCAGATGGTGACGTAAGACCATAAAAATGAATAATTACAGAAATTAATAGACTTTTTATTGCCAATGTCTTATCACTGTTGCTGTTATGAATCATGATTGAATCTGTGAATCACCAGAAGGTGTTCAGTTCAGCAGTTGAGTCGGTCCACATTAGTCAGACATCAGAAACTAGGCCTATATCAAGGTAACATATTGCTTTAGCATTACATCCATTCTCTTAATTTCATGGGAAAATACATTCTACATTTACCATTTCTAGCGCAAATGGCCAATCATTTTGGTATCAACATCCCTGTTGCTGGTAACTATCTTACTCACTGGCACTACCCGCAGGTACATGGCCGTGTGGACATAGGCTCTCCACACAACCCTATCCTCAGCTAATGTTTTCTAATCAGCCCCTGTATAATCTACTTCCCTCAAATCATGGTTAATATTATTATCCCACCTCATTCTTGATTTACCAATTGGCAGTTTTCCCACCGGTTTTCCTGAAAGAAGCTTCCATGCCCCTCATTCATTCCCCATTCGTGCCACATGATCTACCCATCTCAGTATACGAGACTTAACTCCAATAGCACCTGTTAAAGGTCATGGTCTTTTATCAACTAGATGAAAATGGTTCTTATTGTATTTGATTTCTCATAAAGTTTATGTATTTCACTGTTAAGTAGTCTTCTTTATTCACATGTCTGTTCGTCTCTGTTTGGTCCAAAAAAATTCCTAGAAATACTTGCAATATTTTCTCCTCCCTTAAAGTAAGAGTCCATGTTTCACATCCATATAATATAACTGGAAGAATAACAGTTCTATACATTTTTAGTTTAACGTTTTTTGAGAGAAATTAGAACGACATGTGTCCCTGTAATAGACTACATAATACAATGCATTTCCAGAATTGAGCCTATTTTTAATTTCCCTCTACACCTCACTCCTATTTGTAATTATTGTTCCTAGATATTTGAATTCAGCCACTTCTTCAAAATTTACCCAATTTGTCATTAACTGTCCATTTCCATTATATAACGTATTTCTACGTGCAAACATATATTCTGCTTAATTAATGTATACTTCCAGCTCCAATTGCGTAGTGTTACTCAATAGTGTATGTGTTGGCCCTTAGTATCTCCTCGCTATCCCTAACAATACTACGTCATACAATTTTGAATTGACTAGCCTCATAGCCTAGTGAAAATTGCTTCTGACTACTGTTCATGAGGTCCCGGGTTCGATTCCCGGTAAAACCATAGGAATGTTTCCTAAAAGGGAATTATTCCTGTGGTTGCCCATGGTCTGCAATTTAGGTTAAGAACTTTCCTGCCGCTTCATTGTCATTTATCACCCATCATATCATGAGGGTAACGTAACTCAGCTTTCTAGGCGCCCAAATACAAGAAGAGAACACCAGAAATGTCGAAATCAAAACCTCCAGCATTGAATAAATAATAGTATATTACGATGGGAGGTTGTGAAGTGGTTTTTAAATATAGGACCCACAATATCCCCAATAAGTTAAGGTTATTAAACCACCAATAACAATTCCTGTATGTGTCATTGAAGAATAAGCAATTAAAGACTTCAAATCTGTTTGACGTATACAAATCAGTCTAACTATAAAGAATCGAGGAAAATGTTTAAAATCCGAGCGATAGCAAGGTTTTTAATTTCCGAGATTCTGTAAAACACTTCACAAACATGCATTGTACATTATTTTTTTGCGCGATGGTGTTTTCAAAATAATAAATAATAGTAAAATTATAACGTCTTTGTTGGAAATATTTACGTTCATTATAAACAATTGACTAACGTTAACAGTGTGGGCAAAATTTATTAGTTGAAACAATAGGAGGCTTGAGAACAATTTAGTGATAAAATGGCGGCAGGTACGTTATTTGTTGTTTTTATTGTTTCAAATAAAATTCAGTTCAGTGATTTGTTTAGTATAATGTATATTAACACTACCTTTTGGATATTTTTTGTATATTCATTTTATGTAGTATACATAGAGGGCAGTGGTTTTACTTCCCACACGCGTGTTTGTAATATGTAATATTACAGTATAGTTACTTTTATTACAGTATAGTTATTTAGGTTGGCAACCCCGAAATGTAGGAAGGTGAACTTTCAATCATGGTCGCCATTGCTCTAAGTACGGCAAAACGCACTATCGCGCAAAAAAATAAATTTTCTTCTACAAATTGTTTTTTTGCGTGATAGTTCGTTTTGTCATACTTACAGCAATACCGACCATTATTGAAATTTCAACTTTCTACATTTCGGGATTACCAACCTAAACAACTATACTGTAATATTGAATTTGCACCCACGTGCGGGAAGTAAAATCACTGCCCTTTATGTATACTACGTACAATGTACACAAAAAATATCCAAAAGTTAGTGTTAGTATACGAAACAAATTACTGCATTTAAATGAACTGAACTTTATTTGATACAATATAAAACAATAAATACGTAGAATGCAGGCTTTCACGACCGGTTATCATAATGTTAAAATATTCCGGGCTATGTGGCCGTAGTCTATAACTGGTCTTTCTTCCAAACGTTTCTCCCTCAATTGCGGAGGACATCTTCAGTGGCGAGTACTTCTAGGTGATGCTATCTTGTCGTAGACTCGGCTGAGTCTAACATCACCTAGAAGCATACGACACTGAAAATGTCCTCCGCAGTTGAGGGAGAAACGTCTGGAAGAAATACCAGTTATGGACCACGGCCACATAGCCCGGAATCTTTTAATATCAATAAATACGTACTTGCGGCCATTTTATCAATAATAATGGTCTCACGGCCTCCTCTATTTTCAAGTAATAAACATTGCCCACCCAGATAACATTACTCAATTGTTTATAATGAACGCACATATTTCCAACAAAGATGTTTTTTTTTTTTTTTTTTGCGCGATAGTGCGTTTTGTCGTACTTACAGCAATAGTGACCATAATTGAAAGTACAACTTCCTACATTTCGGGGTTGCCAACCTAAATAACTAGGCCTATACTGTAATATTCATTAACACCCACGTGGCGGGAAGTAAAAACCACTGCTCTCTATGTATACTACGTACAATGTATATACAAAAAATATTCAAAAGGTAGTGTTAATATACATTATACGAAAAAAATACTGCATTTTAAATGAACTGAACTTTATTTGAAATAATATAAATCAATAAATACGTACTTGCGGCCATTTTATCAATAATAATGGTCTCATGGCCTCCTGTACTTTCAACTAGTAAACACTGCAACAACTGTTAAGCTTACTCAATTGTTTACAATGAACGCACATATTTACAACAATATATTATTTTACTATTATTTATTATTTTTGCGCAAAAAATCATGTACAACGCACGTTTGTGAAGTATTTTACAGAATCTCGGAAATTAAAAACCTCGCTATCGCTCGGTTTTTAAACATTTTCCTCGATTCTGTAAACACCACTTCCCAAGCTTCCATCGTAATATAATATTAAACACTTTCACGAGAACAACCGCAATAGCTTCAATCCATCAGATTCTCTAAACGTGAAGATATAATGACCCTGATATGCAGATAATATTCTACCGTAGTTAAATCACTTCCTATTGGATTCATATGGACTGTTCATACTGATAAAATAAAGAAAAATGAACGTTATAACAATAACTGTGTATATTAAATGAATGAAAACAGTTGATGTTACTAATGAAACATCAGTGATTTGGAACGGTATATGAATTGTGCAAATTGCACTGATTTTGTTTGTTGTAGTTAGCTCTATAGGGCCTTATGTTTAATCATCATTTATGTACATAAAATAAAACAAAATATCTGCATCCACTGTTTGAGTTGCTTGTATGTCCATTACGTTTACATAGCTAACATCACAGACAAATCTAGTTAGGATATTATTAATATTATTATGAATGGTGTGTTTTCATATGACATCTACTAGGGCATTACATAAGTAATGCCAACACTGCCATAAAATCACAAAAAAAATTATCTAGGTTACTTAAGGGTCAGTTTCACCAACAGAGGTAACTGTATTACGCCAGTTTTCCCCGTGTATAATGCATAGCTTAAACTGACGTAATACAGTTACCTGTCTTGGCGAAACTGGCCCTTAGGCATGGACCCTTACTTTAAGGGAGGAAAGAAGTTTACGAGTATTTGAAAATAAAATTCTTAGGAAATTTTTCGGACCAAAGAGGGATGAATAGAAAGGTGAATGGAGAAAACTTCGTAACAGTAAACTACATGGTCTTAATAGGAAGCCAATTATAATAAGAACTGTTAAATCTCGTAGACTGCGATGGGCAGGACATGTGGCACGAATGGGGAATGAAAGACTTGCATGCAAGCTTCTTGTAGGAAAACCTGAGGGAAAACGTCCAGTTGGTAAACCAAGAATGAGGTGGGAGGATAACATTAACTATGATTTGAGGGAAGTAGATTATAGAGGATATGATTGGAAAACGTAGCTCAGGATAGGGATATATGGAGAGCTTATGTCCGCGCGACCATGAACTTACGGGTTCGATAGTGCCAGTGAGTTAGTTAGTTAGGTTATTTTAGACGTTACAAACTTCAATTATAGTCTCTTATCAAGTCAACTATACCTTGCCAAATCCTTGGAAGACGCCGCACTCTATCTGCAGCACAGTTACTGGATATCTCTCTAATCTGACCGATCTATAGTTTTCTGGATATTAACTCTTGATTAAAATGAAATAAACCGTAGAGGTTCTTTGATCTTTGAGAATAAGTTATAGTCACAAGGGTTCATGTCTGGTGCATGTTCGAGTACTTGACCATACTATCCTCTAAACAAATTATACTGACTATTTAACTCATGCCCCAAATGGGAGTCAATGACCAATCATATTACAATGATTTTTTATTTACAACCAATCACAGTCGTGTTTCACCTAGAATTTACCAACTAACGTTTATCATATAAAGAAAGCACCTCCTTTTTAACATTCTCAATAGGTCATAGCATTATTTTGCAGTTACTGACTCTCTAAGAAATACGGCTACCGGATTGTATATATAGTGCATGAATGTCAGCATATAGCGCATGCGGGAGATAATATAAAAACATTTGTAGCAATTGATTATACCACAAAAAAAAAAGAAACCACTGTTTGCATTTTCTTAAATGTATTTATTCCCAGGTAATAACCCAGAAAAATATAATTGACATATTTACATCATAGGACATCAGAAATGAATTAAAATACAGTTTGATGTGTTTCATTTTTTCTCCACTAGAGTGCATTATTACAATATTGCGATCCTTTAGCATTAAATAATATGATCTGGTTGCAGTAATGAACAAAAGAAGCAAACGAAGCGTACCAATAGTTTCTCATTTGTTTTCAAGCATCGCCGTTTACATTAAATATATAAATACTTTAAAATAACTATAGTTAAGTAATGTTTTGTGAGTAAACAGTTACATTTTATTCCTTAATAGTCCTAACAAATGCCACGAGTGATTTCCAAATTATCAATAAATTCACGACTCCCGAATTGAGGAGTGAATTTATCTAGAGAATTTGGAAATCACTCGTGGCATTACTTATGAACATCTTTTCAGGGCGGTATTACTTACTAAATGTGTGAAACAGTGAATATATTCACAAAGTATTGCTATTTTGAGACTTTGAATATTACGGATTTAGTCCACCGCTGTGGTCTCGAGGTAGCGTGCTGCCTTGTCACGCTGTGGGCCCGGGTCGATCCCCGGTCGGGACAGTTTCCTGGGTAGGTTTTTATCGGGGTTTTTCCTCACCTGTAAGACAAATGTCAGGAAACTTTAAGGCCGAAACGCTCCCCGAACATCATATGGCCATCGCAATCATCATCATTCATATTCATCTTATATTAAGCTTAGGATTAAAGACTCTCCTGGCGCACCACTATCATTATCACCATCATATCATCGGGGCAAAGTAACCCCGCCTTCCAGGCACCCCAACCTCAGAAGTGGGTTACAATTACACCAATTCCAGGAGAGAACACCAGAAATGTCCAAAAGTCAAACCTGCGGCATTAAAAAAATACAGATTTATACAACAAAGACAGTTCAACAACATACAACAAGATTACAATATTCACCACCAGGTTCGCTGATTTAGAACAGTTTTGTCAATACTTATCCAATGTCCTTGTATTTAACATAATTTCCCATCTTCAATAAAATATGTTTTTTTTGCGCGATAGTGTGTTTTGTCGTACTTACAGCAATGGCGACCATTATTGAAAGTTCAACTTCCTACATTTCGTGGTTGCCAACAACTATACTGTAATATTACATTTACACCCACGTGCGGGAAGTAAAACCACTGCCCTCTACGTATACTACATACAATATATAGCCTATACAGAAAATATCAGAAAAGTAGTGCTAGTATACATAATACGAAACAAATCACTGCTTTTTAAATGAACTTTATTTGAAACAATATAAAACATGGTGACCACATGTGACCTCTACACTGGCAGGGTGATCGTCTACCTCTGTGATTAACATATGTATATGCATTACTTCCCTGTAGTTTAAATGGGAGCTTCGGCACTGGATTTTAATGCCTTGCAGTTAAAAACGGCACATATTTTTTTGGACATGGCCTTTGTATATCACATGCTTATCTGTAAGAAATTTAACTCTTGTACCATGGAGATTATCCATAAACACTGCCTTGCAGTTAAAAAAGGTAGAACTCTTTCCAAACTTTTTTATTGATAGTAAAGTTCGTCAATATCTATTAAAAAAATCAGTTGACAAACAAGATGAGAAAATGGTACTTATCTGTTTTGTCGTAGCATATATATATATATATATATATATATATATATATATAGGGGCACGCCGTAGCGTAGTGATTAAGGCACTGAGCTACAAGCCGGAGGGTCGAGGGTTCAAGTCCCGTTGGGGTCAGGATTTTTAAACTGACCCAAACCCTCTGGCGGCACCATGGCCCTGGGGTCGACTCAGCCTCTAACGGAAATGAGTACCAGACACTTGTTCTGGGGGTAAAGACTGCCGTCACGCAGGGCTGACAACCCGGCTGACATAAAGTGCCGATTGTCTAGAAAAAGTGGGAGCCTTAACCTCCTACTACCCCAGGGGCCTCCGGGCCTGTTGTGGGATCACTTTACTTTACTTTATATATATATATATATATATATATATATATAAAGATTTCGTGACCAAATATTATAGTTTTATCGAAGAAAAAACTAAAAATGTAAAATAATAATTCGATATGTTTTCCCCAACATTTTTGTGTTTTGTTTTAAAATACTGCGTCAGAAGGGATTAGTTTTTTTTCTGTTTATTACATAAAAGATGGAATCTTTTCCACTTTCCACAATAACATGGGATTTTTTTTTTTAGCTTTGAAATATCCTATTTCCGATTAAAACTGCCTTCATTTTCGCTGCCATAAATGCACATTTCATTTAATATTTAAGTTATAATCCGGTTTTGTTTATTGAATTCGCTTCTGGTGTAAAAACAATGTCTTTCTTGTCGCTAATAGAATATGACTGGCTACATATTTAATTTACACGCTGTGCATTTTGTTTAATTTTTTTTTTCAGGACTGCGGGGGTATAGCGTTACGCAGAATTCTATTAAAAATACCCGCCTGTGGATTTCATTAAGTTAGTAATTGAAAACGAAATGTGGCCGAGGAAATGACGTCCATGATGAGACAATGAAATTAAATCCGTTTTTGTATCAGCGGTCAATATTAAACTCGATTTATTCTTATTTAAGGGGGTGATGGATGAAATTTTCACTGTTTAGTCAAAATTCGTCACTTTTGTGTTATTTTCTTCTTCATCCGAACAAGTCTTAGGCCTAGACGCCTGTTATCATCTCACTGATGAATTATGTATCCAGCGCTTCCTTGGACAGCCCAGAGATCTCTTCCCTGTTGGACAATAATGAAGAATAGCTATGGGAACTCTATCCGAATTCATTCAACCACTTGTTTGTTCTAGTATTCATTTATGTACTTAATGACTGGTACTAAACGTAGTCCCATCAAGACAATAATGAAGAATAACTATGGGAACTCTATCCGAATTCATTCAACTACTTGTTTGTTCTAGTATTCTTTTATGTACTTAATGACTGGTTCTAA
The DNA here is from genome assembly GCA_030220185.1 of Diploptera punctata. Lineage (NCBI taxonomy): Eukaryota > Metazoa > Arthropoda > Insecta > Blattodea > Blaberidae > Diploptera > Diploptera punctata. Next base: position 922,894 of record JASPKZ010002312.1, on the reverse strand, counting down.
ACGTAGTCCCATCAAGACAATAATGAAGAATAGCTATGGGAACTCTATCCGAATTCATTCAACCACTTGTTTGTTCTAGTATTCTTTTATGTACTTAATGACTGGTTCTAAACGTAGTCCCATCAAGACAATAATGAAGAATAGCTATGGGAACTCTATCCGAATTCATTCAACCACTTGTTTGTTCTAGTATTCTTTTATGTACTTAATGACTGGTTCTAAACGTAGTCCCATCAAGACAATAATGAAGAATAGCTATGGGAACTCTATCCGAATTCATTCAACCACTTGTTTGTTCTAGTATTCTTCTATGTACTTAATGACTGGTTCTAAACGTAGTCCCATAAGACATAATCCCACTTGGTGTCATCATCATCATTTTCTTTCGCTCCTAACTGGAGCATAGGACCGTAATGAAATTTCTCCATTTAGCTCTATCATCTGCCAACCTCTTCACCTCCAAACAAGATTTTTCCCATTTCACATGTTTATACTTCAACAGTCCTCTTCCAAATCATTTTTGGTCTTCCTCTCCTCTTTGAATCTTGTGGATTCCAGTCCAGCGAGTATATTTCTATTGCAATTTGAGATTTTCGCAGAGTATGTCCAATCCAAGGTTATTTTCTTTCCTTTATTTGTTTTCTTCGATAGGTGCTTGTTCAGTTTTGCACCATGGTTCTTGGTTTGAGATTATATCAGTTCACCTCACATTTAATATCCGACGTAAACACCTATTCACTAATGCCTGCTGCAAGTTAATTATTTCTTTGGGCTGAATTCAAATTCCTAGGAACAATAATCACAAACAGGAATGCGATGCACAAAGAAATTAAACGTAGGCTCAATTCTGGAAATGCGTGTTACTATGCATTACAGAGACTCTTGACGTTCCAACTCCTTTCAAAAAACTTTAAACTGAAAATATACAAAACTATTATTCTAGCAGTTATATTATATGGATGTGAAACATGGACTCTTACTTCAAGGGAGGAAAGGAGATTACGAGTATTTGAGAATAAAGTAGCCTACTTAGGAAATGTTTTGGACCAAAGAAAGATGAACAGACAGGTAAATGGAGAAGACTTACATAACAATGAACTACATGGTTCTTTATAGGAAGCCAGATATATTAAGAACAGTTAAGTCTCGTAGACTGCGATGGGCAGGACATGTGGCACGAATGGGGAATGAAAGAGGTGCATGGAAGCTTCTTGTAGGAAAACCAGAAGGAAAAGGCCCAGTTGGTAGACCAAGAATGAGGTAGGAGAATAATATTAACTATGATTTCCGATTGAGGGTCTTTCCACTTTTCAGCGGTTGCCCTTTTACCAGCCGGCTGCTGGCCCTTCACATCCACATGTGTCAATCACAGAGGTAGATGATCAACAGCCAGTGTAGGGGTGACATGTGGTTAGCATGTCGAGTTCCCCAGCCGTTATAGCTGGTTCCTCAACTTGGAGCCGCTACTTATTGTAGCTACCCAATTGCCTCACGATGCTGGGTGGGCACCGGTCCCATACTGGCCGAAATACCATGAGAACATTTCTTCCCCCATGGAGACTCGAACCAGCGCAAGTCCCGTAGCTCTGCGCCAAGGCTTCCTACCTTAACCGCTCGGCTACGGCGCGGGACTTAACTATGATTTGAGGGATTGAATTACATGGTCTTTATAGGAAGCCAGATATAATGAGAAGAGTTAAGTCTCGCAGACTGCGATGGGCAGGGCATGTGGCACGAATGGGGAATCAAAGACGTGCATGGAAGCTTCTTGTAGGAAAACCAGAGGGAAAAGACCCAGTTGGTAGACCAAGAATGAGGTAGGATAATAAAATTAACTATGATTTGAGGGAAGCAGATTATATAGGGGGTGATTGGAAAACATTCGCTCAGGATAGGGATGTATGGAGAGAATATGTCCGCGCGGCCATGAACTTATGGGTTCGATAGTGCCAGTAAGTTATCTTCCAAGTTTCACGTCCGTAGAATAAAACTGATTTTACATTTGTGTTAAATAGTTGGATATTAGTTTTTATTGAAATGTTTTTATTCTTCCACACTGTGTACAGCTGAACAAATCTCTGTTTGTGTTTTTAATACAATTATGGACATATTCTAATGCATCTCCATCTATGGTAATTGTACTTCAAATTATGTAAAATCTTGTACTTCATTTATTTTATTTGTTCTAGGATTAATTCTTGTTTATTTCGTTTTTAGGGCATTATTTTAAGTCCTATATTTGCTTCTTTACTATTTAATCTTCCTACATTATAAGATAAAAAGTTAAAATATGTACCTTTTTGGCAGGTGCCATCGTCCTCAACTATGTTAAAATATTATATTTAAAATATTATCTGGATGCCTTTCGGAACTTAACTTCCATCATCAGCAGGATGAGCTTCTGCTACTAGTTGTTGTTGTTTATGACGATGTAGACTCCAAGTGTCTGTAGCAGCATAAACAACAACTAGTAGCAGAAGCTCATCCTGCTTATGATTGAAGTTAACTTCCGAAAGGCCGCCAGATATTTTAAATATAATATTTTAACACAGATGAGGACGACGGCACCTGCCAAAAAGATACTTAATTTAAGTTTTTATCGTATAACTATTCACCTCAACGGAATTTTATATGAATTTTATTAGTATTCACCTTCTATATTATTTTCCGATTGATTCCGATTGAGGGTCTTTCCACTTTTCAGCGGTTGCCCTTTTACCAGCCGGCTGCTGGCCCTTCACATCCACATGTGTCAATAACAGAGGTAGATGATCAACAACCAGTGTAGGGGTGACATGTGGTTAGCATGTCGAGTCCCCCAGCCGTTATAGCTGGTTCCTCAACTTGGAGCCGCTACTTATTGTAGCTACCCAATTGCCTCACGATGCTGGGTGGGCACCGGTCCCATACTGACCGAAATACCATGAGAACATTTCTTCCCCCCAGGGAAACTCGAACCAGCGCAAGTCCCGTAGCTCTGCGCCAAGGCTTCCTACCTTAACCGCTCGGCTACAACGCGGGACTATTTTCCACATCGCGAAATCTTTGCGCAAAAAGACAGATATCATCTGCAAAGTCAAGGTCTTCTAATCTTTCTGACATATTCCATTGAATTCCTCGTTTTCTTCCTTTCATAACTTCAGTTATCATAGTATCCAGCACTATAAGAAACAGAATTGGAGACAATATACAACCTTGTCTAACCTGTGTTGTAGTTGTAACGGGTTCAGTTAATCGTCCTTCATGTATCACCAGGCATTCATGCCAGTCATATCATTCTTTAATTATATTTATTATTTTCATTGGGATTTGTCCCAACTCCTTTCAAAAAACGTTAAGCTAAAAATATAAAAAAAAAACTATTATTCTACCAGTTATATTATATGGGTGCGAAACATGGACTCTTACTTTAAGGGAGGAAAGGAGATTACGAGTATTTGAGAATAAAGTTCTTAGGAAAATTTTTGGACCAAAGAGAGATGAACAGACAGGTGAATGGAGAATACTACATAACAATGAACTACATGGTCTTTATAGGAAGCCAGATATAATAAGTACAGTTACGTCTCGTAGATTACGATGGGCAGGACATGTTGCGCGTATAGGGAATGAAATGCGTGCATGGAAGCTTCTTGTAGGAAAGCCAGAGGGAAAACGCCCAGTTGGTAGACCAAGAATGAGGTGGGAGAACAACATTAACTATGATTTGAGAGAAGTAGATTATACAGGGAATGATTGGAAAGCATTAGCTCAGGATAGGGATGTATGGAGAGCTTATGTCCGCGCGGCCATGAACCTACGGGTTCGATAGTGCCAGTGAGTAAGTAAGTAAGTATTTTCATTGGGATTTTCTATTCTTTTAGGGTTTTCCACTTGGTGTACCCTGCTGTATATCTCGTTTCGCTAGAAGTTATTCTGCTCTCCTCGAAGTCCATACCTTAAAATGCAGGTCTTGCTAAGGTTTTGTATAACCGTACTCTAGTAACTCTCTGGACTAGTGAATGTTTCATTACTGAATATATTATTTCCATGGTTTTAATAATTTCATTTGATATGTCTATCTATCTATCTATCTATCTATCTATCTATCTATCTATCTATCTATCTATCTATCTATCTATCTATCTATCTATCTATCTATCTATCTATCTTCGGGTTTTACAGCTGCTGCCGTCTTCCCTTGTCAAATCTCCAAAGCCTACGATCTTGGGCATCTTCAATGCTTAGCCCTCTTTGCTTGCATTAATGTCTTCATGTTTTCCTTCCATGTTAACTTTGGTCTCCCTCTTTTCTTCTTTCTGGTCGGATGCGAATGATATAGTTGCTTTGGCCATCGCTCATCTTCCATTCTTAAAACATGTCCTAACCACTTTAATTTCTTCTCCTCAATTTTCCTGATCCTCCAGGTTGGGAGTTTATGCTGTGGGCCAGCTCCCCACACATTAAAAAAAAACATAAAATGCTAAAAGACCAAATCAGTCAAAGCCGGACAGAAAAAAAGTGCGGAAAAAGTAATACATATCCAAGATAGGTAAATGATTTTACTCTTTCCAGTATGTTTGAATTTATACAAATTTTGCTACGTGCAGGGTATTTTCCATGAAAAGCCATTATTTTTGCTTTCTCTGTATTAATTTTCATAATATAGCATACTGAGGGAGTTGACTCAAGCAGGAGGTTAGATACTGGTATTTGGGAGGTTCGGGGTTCAAATCCCGATCATGATCAACTTGAATGAGGTTCCTTCCTTTTTGACGTGAAGTGGAGAAAAATAATAAGATGACTCAAATGTATATAGAACTGTCATCGATAGAAGCGTTGTTCTCGGGCAACATCGTATTTTATTGAAAATAAGACTGAATACAAGATAAGATGGTATACCAATACTTAGGAACTACCATTTCTTATTTGTTTTAATTGTTTATTTCAAAAACCTATGTATGGGCCTACCTAATCAGAGGTTTTCGTTTATAAATATACTTTATTTAATATTTCATTAAGAGCACAATTTATGCTCCATGCTGACTCACCTGTAAATTCTGCTGTAATTTTATCACATCTCCAATGACTAATGTAGGATATTTTTTACTAAACTGCTTGAAAACATTCAGAATTATTTTTTTCCACTCCGCTTTTCAAATGCTTTCCTTTCCAATGATAGATAAATTTTCCAGAAATTTTGCAGTTTAAAACACAATTAAAAATCCAACGCATTCTGCATTGTGCATGCTGAAGAATAAAGCAATGCTTGTTTAATATATTAATATTGTAATTATATATTTCAAGACCCTCCCATATAACTTATATAGTCATATGCTAGTAGATAGTGTTTATATATTTTTATTTTATGACAGAATAAAATGCAAACAGATTGTTCCAAATTTCATACTAATACAATTCTTCACTGGTCACGGAAAATGTGGCCAAATGCCTCCAGAGATTCAACATAAGAAAGAATGCAAGTTGTATTTGTGGAATTAGCAACCAAAGTGTTGAACATATTTTTGATTGCCCTTTGTTCTGGAATGAAAGATTCCTTCTAAATGACACCGCCTGTTTAAGGGTCAATTTCACCAACAGAGTTACGCCAGTTTTCCTCGTGTATAATGCATAGCTTAAACTGGCGTAATACAGTTACCTCTGTTGGTGAAACCGGCCCTAAGTAAACTACCCATTACAGAAGTGCTTTTACAGAAAATAACTACAAACTATTGAATTTGAAGAGAAAAATTATACGCTCAGACCGGGACTTGAACCCGGGACCCTTGGTTCTCTAGACCAAGTGCTCTACCAACTGAGCTACCTGAGCAAGTACCGATCTAAACGCAAATACTTCAGCCGCCATTTGCAAGATAGAAGCATGGCTTCGTAGCATTTGGTGGATGGGAATTACAATGTATATAGAGAAGTATTTGCGTTTAGATCGGTACTTGCTCAGGTAGCTCAGTTGGTAGAGCACTTGGTCTAGAGAACCAAGGGTCCCGGGTTCAAGTCCCGGTCTGAGCGTATAATTTTTCTCTTCAAATATGATTTATCCATCATTGAGATTTACGAAATCAATAATAAAACTATTGAATGTTTAATCAAGGAGTCGGATAATGATTCCCGCTATCTCCTGCACTTTGGCGATACAATTCTAAATATCATATTTTTTGCAGACGATCAGACAATTTTTATCTCTTCAAAAAGTAATTTATTTACAAATATCAGCGTATAAAATAAATGAAATAGCAAAGAAATTCAATATGACAATCTCTGAAAGTAAATTTAATGCAATTGCATTCAACGGGAAAGACCATATGAGGTGTATAATCAGCATTAGTAACAATATAATAGGTGAACAATTTCAATTATTTGGAATGCAATTATATCATCCTGCCTGAATGAAGATATTGATATTAAATTAAATAGTTTTTTTTGCGCGATAGTGCGTTTTGTCGTACTTACAGCAATGGCGACCGTAATTGAAAGTTCAACTTCATAGATTTCGGGGTTGCCAACCTAAATAACTATACTGTAATAAAAAAAAAACTACACTGTAATATTACATATTACAAACACGCGTGTGAGAAGTAAAACCACTGCCCTCTATGTATACTACATACAATGTATACACAAAACATATCCAAAAGGTAGTGTTAATTTGCATTATACGAAACAAATCACTGCATTTTAAATGAACTGAACTTTATTTGAAACAATATAAAACAATAAATACGTACTTGATTCAATTTTATGATAGACTGGTCTCACGGCCCCCTGTTGTTTCAACTAATAAACACTGCTCACACAGTTAACGAATAGTCAATGTTTATAATCCATCCATCCATAGTAATTCTACCCGAAGGCAGGTCCTTCAATGCAATCATAGCATTTTCATGCTGTGTTTGCTGCTTTACTAGGGAATTGTAGGTGTGGTAGCTTCCCGTTGCTTTTCCACACCGGTGAAGGATGGTGATGATGATAATGATAATGATAAGGATGATGATGATGATGATGATGACCATATGATTTCGGGGACCGTTTGGACCTTACAGTTTTTCTGACATTTGTCTTAGAGGTGAGGAAAAACCCCGATAAAAACCTCACCCAGAAAAACTGCCCCGACCGGAGATCGAACCCGGGCCCGCTGCGTGACAAGGCAGCACGCTACCTCGAGACAACAGCGGTGGACTTTTTTTTATAATGAACGCAAATATTCCCAACAAAGATATTATTTTACTCTTATTTATTATTTTGAAAACATCATCGCGCAAAAAATAATTTACAACGCACGTTTGTGAAGTGTTTTACAGAAACTCGGAAATTAAAAAAAAAAAAAAAAAACTGGCTATCGCTCGGTTTTTAAACATTTTCCTCGATTCTGTAAAATCCACTTACCAACCTCGCATCGTAATATACTATTACATAATGTGTGACACTATTAAACGGATACTGAAAAATAAAACATTTTGGAGAACACAATTAAAATTTTACAAAATTATGATGGTGCCTATCTTAACATATGCAGGTGAGAATTGGACTCTTAACCGTTCAGACAAAAGAATAATGGAAACTGGAGAAATGACGTTCTTGCGTTCATAGCAGGTGTGAAAATATCGGACAGAAAAAGAAATGAAGATATTAGAAAATACTTAGATATTTTTAATTTAACAAATTGAATTGACAATATGAGAAACGACTGATATGAACATGTTAAAAGAATGCCTACAGATAGGATCTCTCAGCTGTTATTAAAGTACAAACCAATATGATACAGAAGTGTTGGACGCCCATTTACTGGATGGGAAGATTCAATAAATCCTTCTTGATATGAAAACAGGTAAAATGGCCTAACTTCATGATGTAGAAATAATAGTAGTGCTTTTTAAAGCTTTTATAAATAATGTTCATTTTAAAAACTTCAGTTTTAGAAATAATTATATAATAACTTACAATAATTATATAATGTATCACAAACTATAACCCTAATGTACTTTAGGTGAAATATGGTTTATAAATTTCGAATATTAAATAATCCATAGTAATTCTGCCCGGAGGCAGGTCCTTCACTGCAATCATAGCATTTTCATGCTATGCTTGCAGCTTTACCAGGGAATTGTAGGTGTGGTAGCTCCCCGTTGCTTTCCACACCGGTGAAGGATGGTGATGATAATGATAAGGATGGTGATGATGATGACGGCCATGTGATTTCGGGGACCGTTTGGGCCTGAAAGTTTTCCTGACATTTGTCTTACAGGTGAGGAAAAACCCCGATAAAAACCTCACCCAGAAAAACTGCCCCGACCGGGGATCGAACCCGGGCCCGCTGGGTGACAAGGCAGCACGCTACCTCGAGACCACAGCGGTGGACTATTAAATAATAATATCCTATATATTTTTATTATTTTACCAGCCAATACCCGGCGTGCGCTGCTACGCCTAAATAAATTAAAATCAATGTGCTTTTATGTTTAGTTGAATAAATAACAGGAAAAATTTATATCGTAATTATTTTAGATACCCCGTGCTGTTTACCCGGCGTTGTCCGGGAATCTACTCATCCCGATCTTCTTGGCATAAATGAGCTGAAAGGCAAAAATTAATGGACTTGTTATGATTAGTCGAATAAATAAAATGAAAAAAATATAATAAATGTATATCGTAATTATTTTAAGATTCCCCGTGCTGATTACCCGGTTTTGCCCGGAAATCTACTCATCCCGATCTTCTTGGAATTAATGAGCTAAAAGACAAAATTCGTTATTGTGAGTTATCCGTAAAAGAATGCCCGCCATGTTCTGCATGCTAGCATAGGAATCTAGGTACTTGTCTCGATCTTCTTGGAAACAATGGAAGACAAAATTGTTATTGTGAGTTATCCGTAAGAGATAAACATATGCTGTCGTGGATTTTTTGTAGAGCTTTTTGAGATATTGAATTCTGTGTACATTAATTTTGTATATTTGTTATGGTTTAGGCAGGGTAAGCAATTTAAATGTCCAAAGAGCTACTTTTTTATTTCTTCCGCTACAACGGGTGATTTTTAAGGGTGTAGGAGTTGAGTATCACAAGTCTCTTATAGCCTATGCTCATTCCGGGAATCTCCTGATAATTTTGCAAAAAGCCCCACCACAATCGGATCAACGGTATGGCCGCGCATAAAGTACGAACAAACAAACATGTCGGCCGCGGTGGACTAGTGGTTATGCTCCTTGTCTCTGGTCCCGAGGGTCGCGGGTTCAAACCCGGCCGGAGTCAATGGATTTTTTAGGACGGAAAAATCCAAGGAGCAAGTCCTCCAGGAGGGACTTTAAGCCGTGGGTCCCGAGTCTGAAGATATTCAGGCTCGTAAAAAATCCTTAAGCATGAAAGAAAAGGCGTCTAAGCAAAATTTACCGAATTTTCCCGTCCTAGTACTACCTTGGTTTCCTAGATGTCAGTATGAGTCGGAACGCTGACCACGGACCACTTAAAAAATGACATCTATAAGAAAACAAGTGTAACTCAAATTCTTCCCTGTAGGGGAGAGCTCCTAAATCTCTGTAAAGGGAAAACATGGACTTACAATACAAACAAACATTCATTTTTATATAAATATTAATTTCCCTTTTTGGACTGTCAAAGAGCAAACTACATTTTCTTTAACGCTTAAAGGTAAAACAGTTATTCGACGAATAAAAGCGCAGTCATACATCTGGTTTGTTTACATTATTATGTTAGAAGTGGAACTTAGGTCGGAAGAGGTACCGGTATATATACCAGATGTTGCGGTGGAAAGTATAATTATCGAGAGAGTATAAAAGGAGGGTTGTATATACATGATGGCAGCAGTAAGCCAGTCTTGATATAAACTGTATTTGTAATAGATGCGATCTTTGTTGAAATCAGAGAAGACCGAAAAATTGGCCGGAAGGTTGAACAGGGTAGGTCACGCGCCAGCTTCCCTTGTTTGCTGGTGAGATTAAAAGAAGCCCCCTGTTCAACAGACTGTTCATTCCCCACAACCAACATATTACGTACATTTACCAGGTTATGTTTTGTTTAAAATGTGATATACAGAGTGAAAGAAAAAACCTTCTACTGGAACATATAGACCAATAATACTTAAATATCCTCTGAAAGTTTTGATTCTTAATTGAATAATTCTTTCATCCCAGTAGGTTTAACTATGAATTAATTGTTTGAGGGATTTGTGAACCATAATCATTACGCCTGCTTTTGTTCTGATATCTCTATCGACTCCACTATAGATTTGAATGTAATTGTTGGTTTCTTTTGTACCCTTTAATTTTCTCTTAGTTTCTGATATTACTGCTATATGCATTTTTCCGATTTTTCATCTAATTTATCTTCTTTATAAGTAATACTGCGGACGTTCCAGGTGGCAAAATTCATTATATTTCTCTTTTTCCAATTCGTCTCCTTTAACAAGCTTGGGTCATCATCATTTAGAGCAGTCCTTTTACATCTTCTTTGATACTTTTTTTCTTAGTAAGGTTAGTCCTCACAACAGGTTACTGGCCTGAAGTAAGCAAGTCCAGTGGTGGGGTTGCCACCTTAGGCCTCTGGACAGGCGCGATTATATAAAAGGAATTCTGAGATTCTCAAAGAATTACACACAGAATCAGTCATGGGATATGTACAAAAATACAGAAACAACTGGAAATCTCACGTACGAAGAATGAGCAGAACAAGAATACCACGTCAGATCTTAAATTACCAGCCACCAGGCAAGAGATCTTTGGGCAGACCCTTCAAACGTTGGATTGAGACCGTAACAGACCACTAGGTCTATCACATGAAAGGAAGAAGAAGAAGAAGAAGAAAGAAAAAACCTATATAAAAATACATTAATAAAATTATTAAACTCTGAAGGGTCTTCTTGTCCCATCAAATCATTTAAAGTTTTTAACTTAACCATTAATTTTAATTATATTGAAATAAGACAGTATTAATTGGTTAAATTAAAATTTGAGATTAAATAATTAAAAACTTTTGCAGGAATTGCGCAAACTAAGCAGATTTTTCAGAAGGTAACATTTATGGCAGATTTTTGTTGATTTTTGGACAATAATTGCAAACAGGAATGAGGTGCACAATGCACAATTAAATTAAACATAGGCTCAATTCTGGAAATGCATGTTATTATGTATTACAAGGGAATCTAGATATCCCAACTTCTCTCAAAAATCATTAAACTGAAAATATTATAAAACTCTTATTCTTCCAGTTATAATACATGGATGTGAAACATGGACTCTTTATTTAAGGGAGGAAAAATTATTACGAGTATATTTTTTCTAAAGTTCTTAGGAGAATTTTTGGACCAAGAGAGATGAACAGAAGGTGAATGGAGAAGACTAACTAACTAACTAACTAACTAACCCATAGGTTCATGGCTATTTAATTTTGTACTAGAGCATGCCATCAAATCTTTAAGAGGATGAAGAAGGCTTACAACTCAATAGTAATAATAAGCTATTAGTCTGTGCTGAAAATGAAACATTATTGGGCGAAAGCGAGGAGATACTAAGGGCCAACATACACACACTGTTGAGTAAAACTAAGAAACTGGTGCCTGGAAGTAAACATCAATAAAACTAAACACATGTTCACACACAGAAATAAATTATGTAATAGTAATGGATAGTTAATGACAAATGAGGGAAATTTTGAAGAAGTGGCTGAATTCAAATACCTAACTAACTTTTTTTTGTGCTAATTCTCTATTCCCCTCTTGGTTCGAGCTTTCTCTTAACTCACTGGCACTATTGAACCCGTAGGTTCATGGCCGCGCGAACATAAGCCTATATACATCATAGTTAATGTTATTCTCCCACCTCATTCTGGGTCTACCAACTGGGCGTTTTCCTTCTGGTTTTCCTACAAGAAGCTTCCATGCACGTCTTTCATTCCCCATTTGTACCACATGTCCTGCCCATCGCAGTCTACGAGACTTAACTGTTCTCATTATATCTGGCTTCCTGTAAAAATAGTAAAGTGATCCCACTAAAGGCCTCAGGAGGCCCTTGGGGTAGTAGGCGGTTAAGGCTCCCACTTTTGTAAAGACCATGTAATTCACTGTTATGTAATCCTCTCCATTCACCTGCCTGTTCATCTCTCTTTGGTCCAAACATTTTCCTAAGAACTTGATTCTCAAATACTCGTAATCTCCTTTCCTCTCTTAAACTAAGAGTCCACGTTTCGCATCCATATAATGTAACTGATAGAATAATAGTTTTATATATTTTCAGTTTAACGTTTTTTGAAAGGAGTTGGGAAGTCAAGAGTCTCTGTAATGCGTAATAAGACGCATTTCCAGAATTGAGCCTATGTGAATTCAAATACCTAGAAAAAATGATCATAAACAGAAATGAGATACACAAAGGAATTGAACATAGGCTCAATTCTGGAAATGCATTACATGTATTACGCGACTCTTGTCATTCCAGCATCTCTAAAAAAACATTAAACTGAAAATATATAAAACTGTTATTCTACCAGTTATATTATATGGATGCGAAACGTGGACTCTTACTTTAAGGGAGGAGAAATATTATGAGTAGAGTTATTATTAATTTATTAGTGAATAATTATTATCTTACCCTTATTCCTATATCGCTTCCGAGCTATGCTCCTATTGTAATGTAAACAGAGCAGATTAATGACTGCATTAACATTGATGGAATAATGGTTTTACCTTGAAACGTGCAAGAAAATTCAGTAGATCTCCGACACTCGAAATAAATGAAAATAATTAAAATATGTATTATTTAGATGTCTATTAGTAGTAGTAGTAGTAATGAAATTTGACTTTTTCGAAAGAATGGACTTCCGTTCCGGATATTTCTCTAAGCTTCTACCCTTCCTGTCGGGAAGTTTCGATATCAGAAGCTTCCATTCGAGAAAAGTTTCGATTGTGAGCCGAGAAATTTCCTTCCCCGGCCTATGTAAACTTTTTCCAGGATCGGAAGTCAGTCAATTATGCAGTGACAGCGATACAGTGAAGTGAACGGAAAAAAACCCGTGGCAAGTGAAAGCGGTAGGGATGGAAATAATTGTGTGATAGATAAACTTTATAACAAGATTAATCACTTCAATTTGTTAGCGAAATGTCACAGCGTTTACCAGAAATAAATGTATTGTGGAGTTTTACACAATCATCTGTGTTGTTTTATTACAAGAAAAACAACGAGAAAACGAATCCACGGAATCTAGGACAATACAAATTGCAGCCAGATACTAACTGTAATGAAACTTACGTGCCACAAAGTTGTACACCGACATGACAAACACGAGAATACAACAGTTGTAGTGTCTGATAATAAATTAGAACTGTGCGTTACTTTCATTGGTGGAATTGGAGAAAAAAAAAACACACACTTTCACAGCGTGTTTTTGATCAAAATAATATGTTAATGAGCTAACCTGGGAATTATGTGATTTGAGCTGCTAAATCCTCGTAATGGAATGGAGCTGTCGAAAACTGGGAATTTCAAACTAAGCTCCGCTAATGCTGGGCTCTCGGGGAGACTTCAATAAAAATACAATGCAGATTTGCCTTTCAAATTGTCAAATGTAGTCTCGTGCCCCTTCACTTATTATCGTCAAATTTATTGCATCACACATTATTATTATTATTATTATTATTAATTATTTTATATGTAGGAATATTAAACTCTATATTATGGAGTAAAAGCATAATTAACAGAACAAAACAACTAATTTATAAGTCCATACTAGAAAGTACAATATTATAAGGATCGGAACTTTGGACATGACACAACAACATGCCAAACAGAAAAACTACAGTTGAAATGGATTTCTTAAGAACTCTAAGAAATCTCGACTGGAGAGAATTAGAAATACAGAAATTAGAAAGTGGATGAATGTAGAAAGAAGTATAATGGATGAAATTGAACACAGAAGACTAATATGGTATGGACATGTAAGAAGAATGCAGGATGGAAGACTACCAAAAGCCATCCTTAGATGGAAAATTAAAAGAAGGAGCAGAAAATGAAGACCAAGAACAACGTGGAAGAATAACATTCAACAATCAATGAGGAAATCTGGTGTAACGGATCAAGACACAGAGGACAGAGAACGATGGAGAACTTTAATTAAGGGGAATTTGTGAATGTGTATTACAAACTGATAGTTTATAAGTCCATAGTTATTTATATATATATATATATATTTCTTCTTCTTCTTCCTTCCAAGTATTATGCCAAGGCCTGTTACGATCCTATAGAAAATTTTCCTTCCAGCGTAAATAGTTTGATCCTTCCGGAAAATTCTCATATAAGATTTGAAAGCATAATAATAGTCCCTTCGATTGGTTGCTGGCCAAAGGAAGGCAAGACCAGTGATGGGGCTGCCATCTTATAGCCTCTGGTCAGGCTTTTCTGGAGAAGAAAAGAAAATAAAGGAAAGAAGAAATGGAAGAAAGGAAAGACTCCCTAGCCCTCGGATGCCCTAATAGCGTCGGGGTCGAAAAAACAAGAGTTAACCAAGAGAGGTTAGATAGTAAAGTTAAAAGAGTGCAAAACACAAGTAAGTGGAAGAAATGTTTTGCTCAGCTTGGGCACCTTGTGGTCGCCATCCACATATCCTCTAGATGAGGACCCCTGAGGGTTATATATATATATTTAAACATGTTAATTATTAAGATTGGTTGGAGAAAAACTTCAATGATGAAAATTCTCAATGAATAATAATAATTATTATATGATTGAAATGGAGAGTTCATGACAAATGAAGGAAATTTTGAAGAAGTGGCTGAATTCAAATACCTAGGAACAATACTTTCAACCAGGAATGAGCTGCACAAATAAATTAAGCATAGGCTGAATTGTGGAAATGCATGTTCTTATGTTATACAGAGACTCTCGTCGTCCCAACTTCTCTCAAAAAATGATAAACTGAAAATATATAAAACTGTTATCCTTCCAGTTATATCACATGGATGCGAGACATGAATTCTTATATTAAAGGAGGAGAAAAATTACGAGTATTTGAGAATGAAGTTCTTCGGGGGGGGGAATGACCAAAGAGAGATGAACAGACAGGTGAATGGAGAAGAATGTATAACAATGAGCTACACGATATTTACAGAAACCCAGATAGAATAAGAACAGTCAGGTTTTGTAGACTGCGATGAGCAGGACATGTGGCACGAATGGGTAATGAAAGAGAGACATGGAAGTTTTTTTATAGGAAAATAAATATACATCTAGGAAGCTTTACTTATTTAATTATATTTTATATTGTTTTTATTTTATTACATTCCATGTTTTGTCAGCATTAGCTAATATTACATCACGTCCCCATTATCTTTTGTTTAGCCTATAATTTAATAATATTTTAAAATTGTAATAAGTATTTAATTTTTGTAATATTTTATTCGCTCGTTGAGTGGAAGAAAAGCCCTTATGGTCTTATCACATCGCTACCTTAAATAAATAATTATTATTATTATCAATATATATATTACCCATCCAAGTGTTTTGTGCAGGCGGAAAATATGTTAACTAACAAACTGTCTTTCTCTTTCTATTCCTTACTATGTTGCCACTTCCTGTCCTTTGTATTATGTTGTTTGATTGGCAGGTAGAAAGCTGACAAATACTATGTATTTTAATGATCCGTCGTTCTGCGCGGTCAGTGACAGAATGACTAACTTGACAACGCTGTTAGTTTTGGGGTTACGTCTAGGAATGAGCTGTCCCTTCTTTGCCCTTCTCATTGCATGTTGCCACTTGTGATTTATTGTGAGGCTGGCAACAGAGGGACGACAAATACTGTGATTTTAAATTATCCGACCGCTAGAGCGTTCCGTGCTTAAATGACTAATTTGACAACCATGTTAAGAACTTTCACACGTGTTTAGAGATTCTCCCCCACATCTGAAGTTGAAAAATGTCAATACGTGATCGGATGTACAGTTTTCTCCTACATCCCTTCCACAGATTCAGTAGATCGGCGACACTAGCGCTAAAACTCTTCCCCTCCGCCCGTGAACAGTTAACTTGGATGTGTAAAATATATATATATATATATATATATATATACACTAGCGGACCCTGCAGATGTTGTCTGCCCGAACGTTCGTTTATCTTATCAAGGGCGGACGATAAAACTATAGTTACTTTTGTACCATAATATTCATTACTTAAGATGTATTAAATAGGTTCGCAAGAAAATTCCTCACTCTAATCTGTTAAGCGTGCATGATGACGTCAAATTTCTGTCGCGCGGAATATGTCGATAATGCAATGACTACATATCTGACATAAAGAAAATCCTTAAACCCGATAGCAGCGTCACCTACCGAGAGCAATAGTGAATCTAAACCATTCAGGGACACACTCAAATACACACAAAAAATGTCATTAAAAACGGTCCGGTCGTTTAGGCAGTTTTTGATTTCGGATTTCAAGTAAACCTCCGCTTGTAATTGTCTGATTTCGCTCATTTTTGGACAATACCTATCTCGGTTTATTTTAATAAGATATACTGAGTTACGTTGTGAAACATCGAAAAATGTGACCGCTAGAGCGATTTATAAATTTTCACTTCAGGTGAACTCCTACACCTAATGGTTTTAGAGGGTACAGTTGTGAACCTAAACCATCGAGGAACCCAATCAAACACACACAAAAATTTTAATTAAAATCGATCCAGTCGTTTAGGAGGAGTTCAGTGACATAGGCTACACACTTACAAAATAATTATATTTATAAAAATATTGCTGCATTATTCACATACTGTTGCAACAATGTTTACTTTTTTATTAGAATTTATGTGGACTGATATATGACATAGGATCCCCCATGATTACAATCACGATGGCTGAAAGCATTATCCGTCATTAAGTATATACATTTTCGTAAAATATGTAAGGAACTCTATAGGCTACGGGTATTCAATTGTACGATGTTATGCATCAACCGGCTAAGCGCCATGTCTTAAAAATTGAGATTTTTATATTATATGTTATACTGGTTCATTATAGTCCACGATCCGGCTGGCTACATTTCTACGTTCATCGAGTGTATGAACAAAATATTTTTTTTTTCATAAAATTGTGAATGAGTGAATACATTTTTGCCGAGTTGCCTATTAAAATTCGACCGCCAGTAAGTTTAATTAAAATATAATTAATTTATTTATTCGAAATAATTTGATTCACTTGTTATTAAAATTAAGAATAATCCAGTTCGCAGAAATCGATGTATAGAAATTGAAAAGTTTTGGTTGCCATTGCGAACTTGGTAGTAAACCTCCTCGTGGCTACAGTAGGCTGTTACACCAATCAGTAATAAAATGGCGGTAAGTACGTATTTATTGTTCTATATTATTTCAAATAAAGTTCAGTTCATTTAAAATGCTGTGATTTGTTTCGTATAATGTATATTAACACTACCTTTTGGATTATTTTTGTATATACATTGTACGTAGTATACATAAAGGGCAGTAGTTTTACTTCCCGCTGCGATCTGGTTACGGCCAAGTTTGCAATGGCAACCAAAACTTTTCAAGCTCTATACATCGTTTTCTGCGAACTGGATTATAATTTATTTTAATAACAAGTGAATCAAATTATTTCGAACAAATTAATTAATTAAGTAATTATATTTTAATTGTCCACCGCTGTGGTCTCGAGGTAGCGTGCTGCCTTGTCACGCAGAGTGCCCGGGTTCGTTCCCCGGTCGGAGCAGTTTTTCTGGGTGAGGTTTTTATCGGGTCTTTTTCTCACCTGTAAGACAAATGTCAAGAAAACTTTAAGGCCCAAACGGTCCCCGAAATCACATGGCCATCATCATCATCATCCGTCACCGTGTGGAAAGCAACGGGAAGCTACCACACCTTCAATATTCCCTAGTAAAGCTGCAAGCATAGCATGAAAATGCTATGATTGCAGTGAAGGACCTGCCTTTGGGCAGAATTACTATGGGTGGATATTTTAATTAAACATACTGGCGGCCAAATTTGAATAGGCAACTCGGCAAAAATGTATTCAGTCATTCACAATTTTATAAAAAAAATAATTTTGTTCATACACTCGATTAACGTAACAATCTTGCAGCCGAATCTTAGACTATTAAGTAATAGTACGCACACTTTTAGCTCCAAATCTTTAAATATAACTAGCCTTATTATTAAAGAAAATCGTAAACGCCATTAGTCCTGTAAGAGATTCTACGTTTTGCAACAAACTGGTATGAAACCAGATCTTCATAAGTGCTAAACTAAATTTTACATCAAGCAGTTAAGTACAAAATGTTCCTGCTCTTAGATTGTTGATGAAAAATTGTCAAACAAGTAAAAACAACTTGCAATATCCAGTATTGTTGGTTTGGCACTGCAATAAATAATGAAGATTAACTTAAACTTCAAACGTATTTTTCTAAAAAAAAAACTTACATAATGGCGCATATCCGGTTGATCCATAACCTTGTCCAATTGTGACGGCTGAATTTCATACCTTCTTGTTTGTGTTCAAGTTAGCGAGTGAAGACATGATATTATATAAAAAACACAAATCTTCTTTTGGCACAAATATATGTACACACAACCACAGAAACACACGTATTATCACATGTAATACAAACAGATTATACCACGATATTTAAGCGGATTCTAAAAATTATAAAACAATAAACAAAGCAAGTTTTCATGTGTGATAACAAGCAGGAAATAAGCAAACAAACAATGCAAGTTCCAGTCTCGACTTTTCTTATCGAACGGTGAGTGTGTTTTGTTTATCGGAACGTAGCGATATTCAAGTGAATGACACCAGAGGCAGTGAAACCAAGGCCATCTATATCTCTCTATTGCAGAGATTCCGAACTTTTTTCGACTCGCGAACCCCTTCCCAAACATCTGAGTTGGGTGAAACACTGACTTTTAAATATAGAGTGCTCTAAAATTCCACTTACAAATTTCTAGGACTTGTAGAGGGGACTGAGTTGATAATATTTAGAATTGGAAACCATGTCCGAAAACTTACCGTTTGCGTGCTACAGTCGATTGAAAACATGTTTTTTTAACGCGGCCACATTTACAAGTAATTTATTATGAGGTGTGACACAGTACATCACTTGTTTTACAATTCAACTCATTGATAACCAAAGAAACAAAATGGAAACTGAATCATGACTTGCATTGATAATCCCGGATACACCCTCCACACCAAGTATTTGAATATTCGATAGGGAAATTTTCGATTTAGACGAATCCCGAAGCTATTACTTGTTGAGACACGTAACGTATGTTCAGGCAATGCTTGTTTTCAAACGGCTGTAGCACGGAAACGGCAAGTTTCCGGACATTGTTTCAAATTCTAAACATTATAACTCAGTCCCCTCTATAAGTCCTAGACGTTTGTAAGGGGAATTTTAGAGCAACCTGTATACATACAGCAGACATGCATAAAATTTAATTCGAAGCAAAAGGTTGATTGACTTAACCCTTAACGGTTAACCTAAAGTTACTCTAGTTACGGCTTGAAAGTTACACAGGGTGTTGGCCTAGTCGTTGCGAAATAAAATACATTCCTAACGTCACATAACTGTAAATCAAGCAATCGTGGTGAATATTAATTTATTGTGGAAATAATGTGATAAATTCCCAATGTTGTACATATGTAATAAGGGGCATTATAGCGTGAATTTAATTTTTAAATTTTAAACAATAATAACAATTATTGTTATTATTATTTATTATTATTATTATTATTATTATTATTATTATTATTATTATTATTATTATTATTATTATTATTATTATTATTATTATTATTATTATGCTGCAGAAATCGTGGAAACAATAATAGACCTAACTTGAAACCCGCCATTACGGAAAAGTTTTGGTGAACTCCTTGAAATGTTTTGCGAACCTCCTGGGGTTTCGCGAACCACAGGTTGGGAAACGATTCTCTATTGTAACAATAAATTGTAACGATTCTTGTATAATTTATCATATTTATACTAGTATTATTATAAATATATTATTATTATTATTATTATTATCGTAAGTATTATTATTATCGTGTAAAATGTTGTTTGTACATGAAATTTACATTGCTACATTTAATATATCTTTAACTATTTATGATTAGTATAGTGTATACCGATATTTGTCAAATATTTATTTGTATTTGTGCTGGTTGAGTGGAAGAGAAGGCCTTATGGCCTTAACTCTGCCAGAATAAATAAAACATTATTATTATTATTATTATTATTATTATTATTATTATTATTATTATTATTATTAAAGATAATCCTGAATAAAACAAATGAAAGTATTTTTCTATGACAACGCAAATCTTTAGCATTACACGGGTTTCATAGATTTTAATTAAGAAGTTGTGGGGCCTATATCCATGTTCTTTGATCTATCGATATTTGTATATCTTATGACTAGAGCAAGGATTTTTATGCAGTAAAATTTAAGATTGTAATATAGTATAATTATAAGTAAAACTTCTGTATTTTGTCTTAGTTTCAGATTACAAATAGATGAATAATATGTACTAAATTTGTTACAAACTTAACTTTGTATGCAAACCCTTATCCTTGTTATAATAAAATATAAAATAATTGTTTGTATTCGAGTGCACAAAGAGCAGGATGCATATAGGCAAACTGTTTCCAGATACTTTTGAAATTCACGAGTTATAGCAAGGAGATACACTATCTCCTCTACTATTTAATTTTGTACTATATCATGTCATTAAATCTTTAGAGGATGAAGAAGGCCTGCAACTCAATGGTATTAATAAGCTGTTAGTTTATGTTGATAATGTAGTATTACGCTGGTCAACATGAATTTTATCTCATGAGTACCAATAGTTGTACTTAATGCAGTTTTTTTATCGTGTTTTCAAATATGTATTCGGAATTTCTCCATCACCCACAGTTTTTTTTATTTCAATTTCAATTAATGGATTTAAATAATCATTTTTTTAATAAACTTTTTTCGTCTATTTGTCCACTGTAAAATAAAACCAAATGAGCTAACTCAAATGGTTTCAGCTATGGAAAAGAGATATCAAGGCAAATAGAATCCTAATATGCTGGCCGATTATTGTTGGACCATCAAAATGGATGCTCCACAGGCGAAATATAGCAGAAAATCGTCATTTCTTACTTTCTAGGCGAGTCCGAATGTTCGAATATTGTATAGTTACGAATGTAGAAAATATTAAAGTGTTTTAAATTATAAATGCCTGTCTTTCGGAAACCTTGCATGATGGAGAGAAACCGATATCATATTTGATCAGGAGAAAAAAATACTATCAAAATCACATATTTTCTTTCTGAGACAAAAAAAAAGATTATTTTTTGTTGCTCAGTGCAATTAGTCAATAGCGAGGAGATACCAAGGGTCAACACACACCCTCTATTGAGCATATATTTATGTACCCACAAATATATACTGTAGTGTATAAAACTAGATAGTTTAGTGCCTAAAGCTACGTACTTTAGTACCTTTAGCAGTATAAATATATACTGGGGATGACTGAAAATATGAGGAACCAATTTTATATTAAAAATTTTGGAAATACTTTTCAACATGTAACGCGAATTTTTTTCTAATTTCCAATCATACTCTATGCGCATGCGCCAACAAACACGAAGCGATTTACACTATGGAATCACTGGATACAGCCAACATATAGGCCCTACACGATATTTAACGAACCTGAAAGCTAACCTAAGGCAATTTAAGTACTCTAACCTGTGAAAGAATGCAACGCCCAAAAATAAATAGTAAGTTCTGAAATTCTGAAGTAGGTCCTATATGTGTACAGTTTATTAGTACATACTCTGTTGGCTGCACTGGAACACGTTTTTGTTGTTGCATAGAATATTCGTTAAAATCAATATGGCTGCCACGTCTTCATGCTATGTATGTAGTTGAATATCAAAGAAAAATATATTGAAATAATCGTTAGAAAAAATGTAAAAATCATTGTAAATAGTGGGAAATAATTTGAAAAATGAAGCCTGACAATAAAATTTGACAGGAGTTTATGAATGAATAAAAAAAGTCGCGTCATTGGTTGTAGATTTTAGCCAAAATTTTATATAGTGACCTCAACGAAGTATTGTAATGCATTTTAAAAATCTTATATTTTAGTGCCTAAAACGACATACTGTATTGCCTAACACTACATACTGTAGTGCCTAAAACTACATACTTTAGCATTCATCTGAAGAAGGTACAAAGTACTGAAACAGCTGTAACGAATTTGTTGTGAAATAAATATGAAAATCTTGTAAAACGTTACCAGTTTCATTTTATTTAGTCACTAAAATGATGGATTTTCATCAAGTAAACACCAAATCAAATGATTACACAATTTTGTGCCTAAAACTACATACTTTTTTGCCTAAAACGACATACTTTTGTGCCTAAATTATATACATTATTTCCTAAAAGTAGATAATGTAGTGCCTAAAACTACATAACATACTGTATTGCCTAAAACCACATACTTGTGTGCCTAAATTATATACATTATTTCCTAAAAGTAGATAATGTAGTGCCTAAAACTACATAACCCACTGTATTGCCTAAAACCACATACTTGTGTGCCTAAATTATATACATTATTCCCTAAAAGTAGATTATTTTGTGCCTAAAACTACATACCTACTGTATTGCCTAAAACTACATACTTTAGTGCCTAAACTCTACATTATTCCCTAAAAGTAGATAATTTAGTGCCTAAGAACCGAGATGAATTCAAACAAACAAAATTATATGCACGCAGCAGGAAGCTGAAAGAATAAAGTAAGATGTTTTAATTAGAAAGAGGGAGCCACTCGGTGTAGCGCACGGGATAACCATTGTCTCCCTCATAAAGGGATTGAGCGCTGATCCTATCAGACAGGAGGGTGGTTTTTGCTCTTTCTCAGGTTATGTAGTAATCAGTTTGTGTAATAACTGTGGGAACGTCAACAGCGGGCGGCCTGTCTACTTACTGCCGTCCCTCCTCCTACTTTATTATTATTATTGTTATTATTATGATTATCATTACTATTATTATTATTAGAATTATTAGTATAATTATTATCATTACAACTGTTTATTATTATTATTATTATTATTAATATTATTATTATTATTATTAGAATTATTAGTATTATTATTATCATTACAATTGTTTATTATTATTATTATTATTATTATTATTATTCTTACTATTATTAGGCTATAATAATAATAATTATTATTATTATTATTATTATTTCCATTACAATTATTATTATTATTATTATTATTATTAATATTAGGCGGCTTCGTGGCGCAAGAGGTTAGACATTCGCCTCTCACCACTGGGGTCGCGAGATCGAGTCTCGGTCACTCCATGTGGGTTTTCTGGTGGACAAAACAGAGCTTGGGCAGGTTTTTCTCGGTGTTTTCCCCTACCACAAACTTCAATCCATCATTTCTCCATACTCATCTCATCCATTTCGTTCATCCGCCCCTGTGACGGTGCATCAGAGATGGTCGACCGGCACCCTTGTCATTCATAGACCAATATATATATATATATATATATAGGGGTTCATCTCATCTCATCCCTCGTCTCTATCCTGAGTTGGAATCGAGTTGAGGATATTTATTGATGTATTATTATTATTACTATTATTATTACCCTAATTATTACTATTATTATTATTATTATTATCATAATTATTACTATTATTTCCCTAATTATTATTATTATTATTACACTTATTATTACAATTATTATGATTATTATTGTCCACCGTTGTGGTCTCGAGGTGGCGTGCTCCCTTGTCACGCAGCGGGCCCGGGTTCGATCCCCGGTCGGGGCAGTTTTTTTCCGGGTGAGGTTTTTTATCGGGGTTTTTACTCACCTGTAAGACAAATGTCAGGAAAACTTTAAGGCCCAAACGGCCCCCGAAATCATATGGCCATCATCCTTATCATTATCATCCTTACCATTATCATCATCATCCTTCACCGGTGTGGAAAGCAACGGGAAGCTACCACACCTACACAATTCCCTAGTAAAGCTGCAAGCATAGCATGAAAATGCTATGATTGCAGTGAAGGACCTGCCTTCGGGCAGAATTACTATGGATGGATGATTATTATTATTATTACTTTTATTATCATAATTATTACAAATATTATTATTATTATTACTACATTATTAGTGGAATGAAAGAGTGGCATGGAAGCTTCTTTCATTAAAACCAGAGGGAAAACGGTCATTTGGTACACCAAAAATAATATGGGAGAATAATATTAACCAGTCCTCCGCTGTGGTTATCATCATCATCCCCATCATTTCACCGGTGTGGAAAGTAACGGGAAGCTACCACACCTATTATTCCCTAATAAAGCTACAAAGCATAGCATGGAAATGCAATGATTGCAGTGAAAGACCTATCCTTGGGCAGAACACTATAGATAGATAATCATTGCAATTATTATTATTATTATTATTACTAGTACAATTATTATTATTATTATTATTATTATTACGATTTTATAATTATTATTATTATTATTATTATTATTATTATTATTATTATTATTATTATTATTATTATTAATGTCCACCGCTGTGGTCTCGAGGTAGAGTGCTGCCTTGTCACGCAGCGGGCCCGGGTTCGATCCCCGATCGGGGCAGTTTTTCTGGGTGAGGTTTTTATTGGGGTTTATCCTCACCTGTAAGACAAATGTCAGGAAAACTTTAATGCCCAAACAGTCCCCAAAATCATATCGCCCTTCCTTCACCGGTGTGCAAAGGATAGCTTGAAAATGTTATGATTGCAGTGAAGGATCTGCCTTCGGGCAGAATTACTATGGATGGATTATTATTATTGTCATTATTATTATTACAATTATTAAGAATATTATTATTACAATTCTTAAGTGGAATGAAAGAGGCAGATGGAAGCTTCTTGTATTAAAACCAGAGGGAAAACGGCCATTTGGTACACCAAAAATAATATGGGAGATCAATTTGAACCAAGATTTGAGAGGGAAATGGATATAACATACAGGGGATGAGTTGGGAAAACAATAGCTGAAGATATGGATGTGTGGATAGCTTATTTCCGCGGTGCAATGAATCTAAGGGTTTGAGAGTGCCAGTGTGTTAATTATCAACACAATTCATATAATTGGGGTACCGTAAAACCTGTCTTCCAGGCGCCCCAACCTCAGTAGTGGGTTACAAGTGCGCCATGGCAGGAGAGAACACCAGAAATATAATGACAACCTGGTGGCATTTACAAGTATATAAAAGAATTACAGACTTTCATCCATCCATAGTAATTCTGCACGAGGGCAGGTCATTCACTGCAATCACAGCATTTTCATGCTATGGTTGCAGCTTTACTAGGGAATTGTAGGAGGTGTGGTAGCTTCCCGCTGCTTTCCACACCGGTGAAGGATGATGATGATGGCCATATGATTTCGGGGACCGTTTGGGCCTTAACGTTTTCCTGACATTTGTCTTACAGATGAGGAAAAACCCCGATAAAACCACACCCAGCAAAACTGCCTCGACCGGAGATCGAACCCGGGCCCGCTGCGTGACAAGGCAGCACGCTACCTCGAGACCACAGCGGTGGACAATTACAGACTTAATGTTTCGTAATTTATATGAATTGTGGATTAAACCATTAGCATAATGAGTGTCTCTTGTTATGGTGATTTATTTGTTTATAGTTTTCACGCGGATTATTGTTTTTGTATTGTGTTTTTTTATAAAACATTTTAATTTGATTTGTCTTGTTCATTACACGCGTTTCAACAAGTTATTAATTGTCAATTTCAGAGAAAAAACAGATTTATTAATTAATTTTATTTATCAACTGCCAATCATTCACAAGACTACACGCTGATCAATAATTAATTATACGGCCTGGCAGGTACAGGCTTCATGACAATCTATCCGTTAATACATAACTAATTCAACGGCACTATCAAAACCGGATATTCATGCCCGCGCAGATATAATCTCTCTATACATCCCTATCTATTCTATAGTAATTCTGCTCGAGGGCAGGTCTTTCACTGCAATCATAGCATTTCAATGTTATGCTTTACAGCTTTACTAGGGAATTATTTTTTTTTTGTCTAATGTCACCAGGTTGTATTCTACCGGGTGCGGTAGAAATGATGACTCATTTTAAATTGCCCGTCAATGTTGGACACAGCTTCCTAGAGAGTTGATATTGGTACCAATGCCTAGTGCAGTTTAAAGCATTGCCAGTCAGTATGGAGCGTTGGTCAAACGAACACCTTGCGTTTGCAATAGAAACGTTTTTCAAATGTGGTGCCCGTCATTATTGGACACGGCTTCCTAGAGAGTTGATATTGGTACCAATGCCTAGTGCAGTTTAAAGCATTGCCAGTCAGTATGGAGCGTTGGTCAAATGAACACCTTGCGTTTGCAATAGAAACGTTTTTCAAATGTGGTGACAGTATCGTATGGATACAGCGTTTGTTCCAGCAACATTTTAACATTGGTCCGAATGAACAAGTTCCGTCTTGGAAGTCGATTACGAGATGGGTTCAGCAGCTCAGAGCAACAGCATCTGCAGCAAGCAATGAGCCATCTGGTAGGCCACGTACGGTTCGCATCCCGGACAACATTACAAGAGTAAGAGCTGTTTTGGCAATATCAACTGGCCACCCCGTTTGCCCGATTTATCGGCTTGTGATTTTTTTTTCTGTGGAGATTCCTAAAATCCAAAGTGTATGCTAACAAGCCAACAACTCTTGAAGACTTGAAAAATAACATTTACGCCGAAATTGAGGTCACAACAGGCGACACTCTTCATAAGGTTATGGAGAATGTGCGTGTTCGTGCAGAAGATTGCATATCCAACAATGGTGGACACCTAATCGACATAATTTACAAAACGTGACAAGTGTAATTAATGGTAGGATGTGTTGTTTCGAACAATGTACAATAATAATGTGTATTGTATTTCTTCATGCCAAAATAACATGTTTAAAATGGTTCATTGTTTCTGCCGCACCTTGTATGACATTTCTGGTTTTCCCCCTGGCATTGGCGGAATTGTAATTCATTTCTTAAGTTGGGCCACCTGGAAGACGGAGTTACGTTACTCCGATGATATATTTGGTGATAAATGATAAATGAAGCGCCAGGAGAGTTATTCACCTTAACTTAACCTAAATTCCAGACCTTGGGTAACCACAGGAATGATTCCCTTCAAGGAAAAATTCCTATGGTTTGGCCAGGAATCGAATCTGGGACCTCATAAACCGTAGTCAGAAACGCTGACCACTAGCCCATGAGGCTAATCACTAGGGAATTATAAATGAGGAACTTTCACATTGCTTTCCACACATGTGAAGGATGGTGATGATGATGACCGGATGATTTTTCAGCGATCATTGGGCCAGAAGCGTCTTGACATTTGTCTTAGAGGCGAGGAAAAAAAACGAAAAAAAAAAAACTCACCCAGGTGCCTGTCCCGACCGGGAATCAACCCGGTCCCGCTGCATGACAAGGCAGCACGCTACATCGAGCTACATCGAGCCGACAATTAGATAAATTAAATGCCAACTTAGATTAAATCTAAATATGTTGTAAATAATATAATTATATTATAGACACACCATGTAATATTTATGTTTATCATAATTTAGATGTAAGAATAATTTATGTATCTATTATAACCTTGTTTTGTGGTATAAGAAGGCCTTAAGGTCTCACTTCCGCCTGGTAAAATAAATATATTGGTGTTATTATTATTATTATTATTATTATTATTATTATTATTATTATTATTATTATTATTATTATTATTATTTTATTAAAATTAGCGCAGTAGGGCTACGCAACGTACTTAGAGGCGCTTCGTTTGACTATTATTTCCCTCATTTATTGGTGTGGGCTTTCTTTCTCTCTTCTGTCATTGTTCTAGTTTTTTTTTCTTGGATTTGTCTCTTGGTCAACCTTCAACATATTCACCTTAATTCCGAAGATATCTCTGTTTATGATATACTCTTGATTAATTCCTGTCAATTGTAAGTACTTTATTTATTATTATTATTATTATTATTATTATTATTATTATTATTATTATTATTATTATTATTATTATTATTATTATCGTCAGTGGTTAAGGCACTGTGCTACAAGCCGGAAGGTCGAGAGTTCGAGTCCCGGTGGGGTCAGGATTTTTAAACTGACCCAAACTTTCTGGCGGCACTATGGCCCTGTGGTCGACTCAGCCTCTAACTGAAATAAGTACCAGACGCTTGTTCTGGGGTAAAGGCGGCCGTCACGCAGGGCTGACAACCCGGCTGACATAAAGTGTCGATTGTCTAGAAAAAAGTGGGAGCCTTAACCTCCCGGCTGACATCAAGGGCTTCCTGAGGCCTGTAGTGGGATCACTTTATGGGGCACGCCGTAGCGTAGTGGTTAAGGCACTGAGCTACAAGCCGGAGGGTCGAGGGTTGAAGTCCCGTTGGGGTCAGGATTTTTAAACTGACCCAAACCCTCTGGCGGCACTATGGCCCTGGGGTCGACTCAGCCTCTAATGGAAATGAGTACCAGACGCTTGTTCTGGGGGTAAAGGCGGCCGTCACGCAGGGCTGACAACCCGGCTGACATAAAGTGTCGATTGTCTAGAAAAAAGTGGGAGCCTTAACCTCCTACTACCCCAAGGGCCTGTTGTGGGATCACTTTACTTTACTTTTTTCCCATAAAGATCATACAGCTCACTGTTATGTAGTCCAAATATAATTATATTGTATTGGTTAATAACTCTATTATATATTTAAAACAGCATACTGCAGTAATCTATCATTTATGTCTCACTTTACATGTAAAACTGATTGCAGGTAGAGAAAGCGAAGGCAACTAGCGATTAGCTTATTTCTAATAGGGTCTGGTTTTATCTTTCGTTGCGATGTTGGTAAGCAAGTCATCACATATATTTTGTATGTAGTTTGGCACGTTAGTTACTATTCCAGGCAAACAGATAATAGTTGTGTGTTCGACTCCAGACACATGTTTTTAAGTGCTGAATACATCTTGTAAGTAGAATTAAAACGCACAGGTGAACGGAGAAAACTATGTAACAGTGAGCTACAGTCCAGTTCTGCTAACTGCAGCCGACTTGTAAATCCAAAGGCGCGTGAAAGGAGAGAACATTGCCGTTGGGGAGGGAACTATTAGCCTTGCAAAAAACGTTTTCTTATTATTAATAATAATAATAATAATTATTATTATCATTATTATTATTACTATTATTATTATTATATTCATCTTCTTTTACTTAATGAAATTAGGCCTTTTGACCTGTTTTCACATCTAGTAAATGGGTGTCCAACACTTCTATATCCAATTGGTTTGTACTTATCAACAGCTGGGGGATTATATCTATAGGCATTCTTTTAACATGTCCATAACAGTTGTTTCTCATGTTTTTTTTTTTTTTTTTCGTTTATACTGATTTTCCTACTTGTTTTACCTTTTATTTTACCTATTTAACTTTCTTTTAATTCTCACATAGACACTAGGACAGGATACACACCCAGACCCAAGGTGGAGATTTAAAATCTCCTACCCCGCCATGAATTGAACCTGGGTCGCCGGAGTGGAAGGTAGGGACTCTACCGACTACGCCACGGCGACGGACTCGTCAATTCTATTTGTTAGATTAAAAATATTTAAGTATTTTATAATATCTTCATTTCTTTTTCTGTCCAAAGTTGTCACACCTGCTACTGAACGTAAAGGTACGTACACACTTGCGCGCCGCGCGCGCGCACCATGTTCGTCAGATTTGGACGGGGTTTTAAGGTGCGCGCGAAAGGCGCGCGCGCCGCGCGCGCGTCTCTTACCACGATCCACTCATTGTCGGTTTTTTCCACAAACACTTTGATGGTTCGCTGTTTAGATTTGGACGGGTACCTGAGAGGTTCGTTGTTTTCGGTGCGCACCTATTATTTGAGTATGGAGTGGTCAGAGGAAAACATGTTAAAACTTATTGATATTTATAGAAGCAAGCAATTATTGTGGGATCCTCAACATAAGGATCATTTTTAAAAATCATTGAAAGGAGATGCCTGTTTTTTTTTCCAATGTTATGTGTTTTTTTATGTGTACTGTAATTGTATGAATCAATTAGAATTATTTAGAAAACATTATTTATTTAAGACGTTCATTTCATAATATTATGCATGAAGTATCACAAAACAATACAATATATAAACACATTTATTACTAATTATTTATTTATTTCTTCAAAGACTCCAAAGAGCATGATTGCTCATGTTAAGGGGCAATATACAAAAAATAATGGCCATAAAACAATTAACAATAAAAACAAGAAAACAAATTCAGGCATAAGTTTAAATAATACAAACTACTATAGATGCACAATATATATACACATATAAATACAATATTTAAACAGGATAATATTAATAATAATAAAATTAACAAAATTAACTAAGAAAGCAATGAGAAAAAATATTTTTAATACAATTAGAAAAATGTTTAACATTCGTGAAATGTTGATATTCAATTGGTAAGTTATTGTAATGGTTGATTAATGCATAACGAATCCCTTTTATGCTTTTTTTTTAGAAACTAGTATCTTTATGCAATAAAAGTACAACCTCTAGTATAATAGTCATGTACATCTTTATTAAAAAATTAAGGCCATGTTATGGTGAGATAGATTCTTAATAATTTTAAACATATATATACAAATCATATATTTTTTTAAATTCCTTTAATGCTATAATATTTGAAAAAGTATAAATAAAGTTATAAGATGTAATAAGTAATAAGCGTGACCAGACGTCCCGATTTTGGCGGGACAGTCCCGATTTTTAACAATTTGTCCCGCGTCCCGCGGCATTTAAAAAAAAAGTCCCTAATTTTTGGGAAAGAATGCAGGACAAGCGGGAGAATGGAAAGGGAATAGACATGGTTGGTTACACCTGCTCTGCAAAATGTCTACTGAAGGTTTATGGGTTTCCTATGGATCGCAGGAGGTTCGTTGAAATTAATAATTTCGACGAACATAACACGCGCCGTTCGTGTTCGCGGCGCGCATATGTGTACGTACCTTAAGAACTTGATTTCTGCAGTTTCTATTTTTCTTCTGTCTGAACGGTTAAGAGTCCAATTTTCACTTGCATACGTTACGACAGGCACTGCCATAATTTTGTAAAATTTTAATTGTGTACCCCGTAGAGTTTTATTTTTCAGTGTCCGTTTTATAGTGTCATTATATTATTATTATTATTATTATTATTATTATTATTATTATTATTATTATTATTAATATTATCCTTACAATTAATATTATTCTCATTATCATTGTTAAGTTTATTGTTATTATTTTATTTTTATTGCTCTTATTGTTTTTTATTATTATTGTCACTTTTATCGTTTTATTATTATAATTATATTTATAATAATTATTATTGCAACCATTATACTCATTATTATTACTGTCATTATTATTATTATTATTATTATTATTATTATTATTATTATTATTATTATTATATTATTATTATTATCATTATCAATTATATTACTATTATTATTGTTGTTTTATTATTATTATTATTATTATTATTATTATTATTATTATTATTGTTACTATTATTCTTCTCTTATTATTATTATTATTATTATTAATTTCATATTTATTATATATTTATAATCATGTATCTCAAGAATAGATGAATTTTCCACTTAAATCTAGATTCATTTAATTTGAAGAAGTACCTGTAGTTAATGGAATATCCCAGAAAGAAAAAACAAATTAAGTTGTATACTTGACAAATATGTTTTGAATTTACAAAATAAATACATTTACAATTAACTGAAGAACAGCCCGCTGTCCTGCGAGGGAATTCAATTAAATTTCCCTGAGAAAGGATTATATCTGCAGCACAAACGTCCCGTCCGCTGGACGACTGGCACTCTGGGGGGCTGATGGAAATGTCATTCAGACGTCACTTCATGGACCGAGGTTGGCAAACTGGGGGGCGCAATCCTACTCATCGTGGTCACTCACCACATTAAACGCATGAGTGCTATCAGAGTGCAGCGGTTTTCTTTCATTTCAAATTTAACATTTAAACTGATAGAAACAGTTAATTACTTTCATAAAAATTAATTCAGTTTATTATTTTTATTGAGGATGTTTACAAAGAGGTTCATGAACGATATGAACGCACCAACTCACCATCGAATTAAAAGGTACTTGACGCATAGAATCATTAGAGAGCTGAATTTGTTCCACAATACCGATGACTTACTTGCACAGGAATTTATTGTACAAGAACGTAATGTTTTATTTATTTACTAGCTAATACCCGGCGTGCGCTGCTACTCATAAATAAATTTACCAACAGCCGTGCACTGTTCGGGAATCTGCTTATCTCGATCTTCTTGACATCAATGAAAGACAAAAATGTTATTGTGAGTTATCCGTAGAAGATAAACATATGCTGTCGCGGGCTTTTTTGTAGAGTTTTTTGAGATGTTCAATTCTGTGTACATTTATTTGGTGTATTTGTTATGGTTTAGGCAGCGTAAGCCATTTAAGCGTCAAAATAGGAACTTTATTTCAAGTTTTTCACTACAAAGGGTGATTTTTAGGGGTCAAGAGGTTGAGTATTTCATCTCCCATATAGTCTATGTTCATCCCCGGAATCTCCTGAACATTTTTCAAAAAGCCCAATCTCAATCGGATGAATAGAATGGCAGAGCAAGCTTGTTCGGGAATCGACTTATTCCGATCTTCTTGGCATCGATGAAAAACAAAAATGGTTATTGTGAGTTATCCGTAAGAGATAAACATATGCTGTCGCAGACTTTTTTGAAGAGATTTTTGAGATATTCAATTCTGTGTACATTAATTTGGTGTATTTATAATGGTTTAGGCAGCGTAAGCCATTTAAGCGTCAAAATAATAACTTCAATCACGTTTTTCACTACAAAGGGTGATTTTTGAGGGTGAAGGGGTTGAATATCACAAGTTTCTTATAGCCTATGTTCATCCCGGGAATCTTCTGAACATTTTGCAAAAAAAACCATCAAAATCAGATCAACGGTGTGGCCGCGCATAAAATACGAACAAACAAACAAACCAATAAACATGCAAACATACAAACATTGATTTTTATGTATAAGATTTAAATGCAGTGGCTTTTGGAATTTTTCATTAGCCAATAATGACTGAGGAAAACAAACAATAATAATAACAAACAATGACAAGAAAGATTATAAAATGCTCATCATCTTTTCCCTGGCTTCCCAGTATATGTCCACGAAATTGTTTGATTGTTAGGGTTGGGCAAGTTCGGATGTGATCAGCATCCATATATTCCATAGTGTTGCAGAGGATACATTATTGAGTTGGTAGAAGACCGAGGTAATGAAGGTGTTTACCTAGGCAGTCGTGTCCTGTTGCAGTACGGAATGCGGCTACTCTTCTGGGCCAATCTTGCAGTGTAGTTTGGATGGATGATTTCCAAGGTTTGTCAGTCTTTTGGAGCTCTAGGAAGATTGTGAAGGCTTCTCTCACTCTGAAACGGATGTTCATAGCTACTCTAGAGTAAGATATAATGTTCGGTGAATGTAATGTTAAAATATTGTAATAATTACCTGGTGTAGCAGTCGTCCTCAACTAAATAAACTTCTGTTTATGAAACTTCGTCAAGTGGTTAAAACTGTGAAAATCATGTTTCATCTTCTGCATTATATTTCGTAGCCCTACTCCTACTTCGTCCATCGCTGTGGTCTCGATGTAACGTGTTGCCTTGTCACGCAGATGGCCCAGGTTTGATTCGCGGTCGGGACAGGTTATGGGTGAGGATTTTTCAGAGTTTTTTCTCGCCTGTAAGACAAATGTCAGAAAGCTTAGGGCCCAACGGTCCCCAAATATTATCCGGCCATCATCCTTATCATTATCATCATCATCCTTCACCGGTGTGGAAAGCAACGGGAAGCTACCACACCTGTAATTCCCTAGTAAAGGTGAAAAACATAGCATGAAAATTCTGCCCTCGGTCAGAATTACTATGCATGGACTCCTACTTCTATTATATTTATATTTACAATTATTATTTTATTATTATTATTATTATTATTGTTATGATTATTGTTATTAATAGTATTATTTTATTGTTGTTAATATTGGTCTTATTGTTTTTTATTATCGTTGTTGCTATTATTGTTCTATTATTATTATTATTATTATTATTATTATTATTATTATTATTATTATTATTATTATAACTCTTGTTTTATTATTATTGTTGCTATTATTGTTTTATTCATCATCATCATCATCCGGTATCATGGCAGCTACAGCCGTCTTCCGGAAACCAAACGCCAATCCTCTCTGTCCATCCATTGATCTTCCTCCAATCCTCTGATATTCATAGCTGCTTATACCCCTTCTATCCAAGTTTTCTTCGGTCTTCCTCTCTTCTTCCTTTCTATTGGGATACATTCGATAACAATTTTAGGCAATCTTTATTCCATTGTTTTATTGTTATTATTATTATTATTATTATTATTATTATTATTATAACTCTTACTGTTTTATTATTGTTGCTATTATTGTATTATTATTATTATTATTATTATTATTATTATTATTATTATAACTCTTACTGTTTTATTATTGTTGCTATTATTGTATTATTATTATTATTATTATTATTATTATTATTATCATCATCATTATTATTTTCTTATTTTTTAATGAGATTTTTTCAAACAGTTCTCCTTAGGTTTTTCTGTTTGTTTGATTAAACTAGCATTTCATTCTGTTTGATGTTTTTCTGATCAAGCATTATCAGCTACTACTGGTTTATCTGCATCCAAATTTAAGATATTCGTAAGATGTTCCTTCACTCTGTTTTTCAAATTTAGTTTTGTTCTCTCTATGAAAATTTTATCACAATCTTCGCATTTAATCTGGTAAATTCCTGATTTGTTTTCTTCTTCAAGACGAAAGAAAAATTAATAAATTTTGAAATTCCCGGGGAAATTCATTTGATTGGAAGGTTCAACAGTCCAACAACAGATGGAGTAAGAAGCAATGTTCCTGGACGACAACGTCGTTCATGTAACTACTGAAAATGTAACACTAAGTGTTTACGAAACCGTCTGATTAGAAGACAGGATGTAAGTTGAGGCGGAAATAATTGTATTTTTAACTATCTAATACTCGGCGTACGCTGCTACGCTTAAATGAATCAAATATGTTTTTATGTTCAATACATTAAAAGAAAAACAATTATAAATGCATATCGTAATTATATTTAAATAACCCGTGCTGATTAACCGGCGTTGCCTGAGAACCTACTTTTATCGACCTTCTTGGCATCAATGGGCTGAAAGACAAAAATAGTTATTGTGAGTTATCAGTAAAAGATAGACATATGCTGTCGGGGAATTGTTAGTTGATTCTTTTTAGATATTTAATTATGTGTAAATGTGTTATATTTGCTATGGTTTAAGCACTGTATGCCATTTAGGCGTCCAAAAAGCTACTTTTTTAGTATATTCATTAGTGTTATTCTTTTTGCTCCGGCCCTATAGTATATACGGTAATATGTTATATACGTTGATTAAAAAAAATCTCTAAACGATGGAGAAAAAAAAACATTCAAATCGGCCAAGTAGTTTTTTGAGTCCTTAAAGGTCAGACAGACAGACAGACAGACGTATTCACACTCATTTTTATATATAAAGATTTTTAATTTAATCTCGCAGTTACATTTCCTATAATAGTTCAAGATACTGACTTTATTTATTTTTTAATAAATGTTGGACATTTTTATTTATATACAGAATTTTAATGTTTACACATTTTTCTGTACCTAAAGTTTTATTTTTCTTCTCCACTCGTCTCTCTCCATCCAATCCATGTCCTCCAGTCCTCTTGTTCTCATTCCAGTTATTATTTCCTGCATCCACGAGTTTCGAGGTCTTCCTCTCCTCCTTCTTCCAGGTGGATACCATTCCAATGATTTCCTGGGTAATCTTTCTTCTTGCATTCGTCGTACGTGCCCATACTAATTTAATTGCTTATACCGTATATACTCTACTATTGAATAACCAATATTCATTTTTTTATCTTATGACAGTATTTATTATTTTGCCTAATTTTGAACATCTTGCTGCTCTCTTCAAGAAATCCATTTCCATCGACATACGTTTTTTGTTCTAAGTTTTATGTTGAATTTCCAAACTTCAGCTCGATATGTGACAATACTTCTCACTATTGAATTATATAACTTATTTTTCCTGGTCATATGTATGTTCCATAAGACTTCATTCATCATTACTGTTATTGCTCTTCCTTTATTTATTCTGTTCTTAATATGAGAGTGTTGGACATATTTCCTTTTTTCCTTCAGTTGTATAGAATAGTAGAATTACGTAAGTTAAAAGTGAAAAGACTGAAGGGTGGGAGAGGCATCAGGTGCGTTTGTATTCAGCATGTGAAAGCGACGAAACACCAGAATATCCGTTGTATGCTATCCATGTCTTCTATTTAGAACTCCTTCACTTAGAATGAGGGTCCTACTGTCATCGAGTGGAAGGGAATGATAGTTCTCCAGCCCTTAGGGCAGACTCACAATGTGACCGTTCCCAGCATTCTGCTGTCTCGCGTGTCAGTTCCCTTAACATTTCCACATGAGAAAACTTGAATCAATGCAGTCTACATTCATTTGGTAGAATCACTCAGTGTTCTTGAGTCTGTAGCCATTTTTATTCATTCAATTCATTACAAAATACAACTTAATTACATTTAATGTCCTGCTTTTCAAGTCTACCTATTAGAAGATTTCTTAACTCTTATTTTACAGATCTTCACCGATCCCACCTACTGCCACCAAAAATTACTGTAATAAAAAGTTCATATGCATGATATAGTTTGGGATAGAGAGGAGATATGAAGGACTAAAACATTATATATATATATATATATATATATATATATATATATATATATATATATATATAATATTAGCGTAACGGCAGGTGTTGTCCTGCTCGAACGTTCAATTCTCGTGTCGTGGCCGGACGATAAAAATATGTTACTTTTTTTTACCATAAAATTCACCAATTAAAATGTAATTAGATATTATTAAATAAGTTCGGAAGATAACCTCTCACAACCATCTGTTGTGGCTCAAAAAGCGTGTATGATGACATCAGATTGTTGTCGCGCGGAATATGTTCATCTACCAATAGGCCTACCGATCTTTTTGGAATAAATAAGCTGAAAGCAAACAAATAGTTATTATAAGGTATCCATAAAAGAATGCTACGTCATGCCCGAACGATTGCTCGCCTACTATTAGCGGGTTCAGAAAACGTTTTCTCGATATTCGAATGATCGATAAACTGTATACTAAGTGGCATTTAATATCGAGTCTGACATTTCAATCTTTTCGGTTCGTTATTGTGCGATAGACTACTTTTTTCCATAAAATACACTAATTAAGACGTAATTAGATATTAAATAATTCGCAAGAAAACTCCTCACTGCCATCTGTTGTGGCTTAAGAAACGTGCATGATGACGTGATATTGTTGTCGGGCGGAACAGATCGATAATGCCGATGACTACACATCTGATATAAAAAATTCTAACCCGGTCACAGCGTCACCTACCGAGTCCAACTGTGAATCTTAACCTCCCAGGAATCCACTCAAACACACACAAAAAAATTCATCAAATCGGTCCAGTCGTTTAGGCAGTTTTTAATTTCGGATTTCAGGTAAATCTCCACTTCTTACTCTTGGAATTCGCTCATTTTTTGGACAATATCTACTTCTGTTTATTTTAATATGACGTACTGAGTTTCGTTAT
>JASPKZ010002312.1:652500-880000 GCA_030220185.1 Diploptera punctata | reverse complement strand
TCTTGAAAATTGATAAATGGACAGGATACATAGTAGGTAGTTTTAACAAAATCTATGAAAAAGGAAGCTATCCAGATGAATGGTCCACATCAATACTGCATCCTATTTACAAGGGTAAGGGTGGAGTTAACAATCCGGACAATTACCGCGGTGTCTCTCTTCTGCCGGTGTTTGGAAAAATTTATTGCACAGTGCTATATAACAGGCTAAAAAATTGGATAAATCAAAATAATAAATTTCACGATACCAAGCCGGGTTCAGGGAAGGCTTCAGGACGGCGGACAATCTATTTGTCCTGAGAACAGCAATTAACAGATGTTTGAGTGTCAAACGAGGCAGGTTACACTGTACTTTTATAGATCTGAAAAAAGCATTTGACTCTGTTGAACGCAATGCCCTATGGCAGAAATTATGGCAACTAGGAGTATCGGGAAACTATGATTAGGGCGCTAATGGGAATTTATAAAAAAGTGGAGTTCTGTGTTAAATATGGGAGGGACCGAGTTTCAGAAAATATAAAGGCAGTTAAGGGTTGTAAAAACAGGGATGCGTATTGTCACCACTGTTATTTAACTTATTTATAGACGATGTAGCTTTGATGCTGGAAGTAGAGGGGATCGATGCTCCAACGGTGGGTGAGCGAAGTATTCCTGTTCTAATGTATGCAGATGACTTATGCCTCTTTTCCACAAAAATAGATGGCATGCAGAAGGGTTTAGATTTACTATCGACATACTGTACGACTTGGGGACTTACTGTTAACGTTAGCAAAACGAAAGCCATGACTTTTAAAAAACGGGTCGGTATACAGCGGGAGGGAAAGGTGGACATACCGTGGTGAGAACTTAGAAAATGTTAAAAACTTTGTCTACTTGGGGATGACTTTGACAATGAATGGAAAATGGACGAGACACATCGAAAATGCAACAATGAGAGCTAGGTGCCGGACAAGCGAAATGCTTAATAATATGTCAAAATTGCGAAACAATACCGATGCGTACACCTAGAACATGTTATTCTTCGACTGTGAGAGCGACCATGCTGTATGGCTCAGAATTATGGGGTTGGGAACGAACGGGGACACTAGATAAAATTCAACCTATGTTTCTTAAGAAAGCGATGAGATTAGCAACGGGGACTTCAAATTGTGGCATACTGAAGGAATTCGGTACATTTTCGGACACAATAAGGGGCAAAATTATGGCTATTAAGTATTGGTTGGACATAATAAACGGGAATCAGGACTCGCTTAGGGCAGAGTGTTACAATGAACAGAAAAGGCAGTGTGTTTCGGGAGATTGGGTAATCGGTGTAGAAAGGGGATTGAAGGGCATAGGGATGGGTTGGGTATGGGAGAGGAGTACGCGGAATAATAGAAATGTTTGGAGGACAGTTAAGAAGAGACTAATCGATATAGACAGACAGTATATAGAAGCAGAGTGTAGTCAGAAAATATCGCTCACCCTGCAGACAGAACTGAAACTTTCGTGGGGAAGGGAGAAATATATTGACTCTTTGGATGGGGATGATAAAAGTGCTATTGCATGGTTTCATTTGGGGGGATGGATGGCCCATAATTTAACAAATAAGGAAGGCATTAAACTATGCCCACTATGCGATGACCATGAAAACTGGCAGCATATTATAGCATTCTGTAGAGAGACAGAACAACTTAGATTACAGATGCTGCCGGAGAGATTTCTCAGGTCGGATCGAGGGAGAGTGGCGTGTTGGGATCTTTTAGGACGGATCGAGAGTGAATCAAAAAACATGCAAATTTTTGGGTACAGTAAGAAAATTGAGATATAACAAAATTGTAGCTTAAGGATATATGTATTAACAATAAGAAGAATCTCAATATGGTCTTTGTTTTCGATCTTTAATCATGTTATATAATAAGTAGGTCTGATAAGTTGAATAGTCTGATAGTGCACTTAATGTCTGCAGGGACGGGGGGAGGGGGGTATGAGCGTGCGGTGTGTATATGTGTGGGGGGGTTGTGGGTGTATGTGTGTGTGCTTTTTTTTTTCTAATTTGTTTTCTAGCATTTTTTTTTTAATATTAATGTACGGAATGTGGATGAATGTAGATATGTATTATTTTGATTTAGTGCAGACATAGATTTTACTTATATGTAGCCTGTTATTGTTTTTTGATACAGGTGTATTTGTCGGTATTTGTTTATATTATTAGTTTTATTTTTTTATTCATGGAAAAATAATGCACGTACGGCCAAGCAGGCCCGTGCGCAATGTAAATGCATATGTATTTTCTTTATTCTGAAAAAAGGCAATAAATTCCATATTCTATTCTATTCTATTCTATACTGGGATGGCGACCATGATTGAAAGTTCAATTTCCTAAATTTCAGGGATGCCAACCTATAAACAACTAAATAACTTATACTTTAATATTACAAATGACGTACCTATGGCGAGAAATGAAACCACTTTCCTTTATCTATAGGTACTAGGCCTATGTACAATGTACATACAAAAATGTATCCAAAATGTAGTGTTAATATACATTATACGAAACAAATCACTGCATTTTAAATTATCTGAACTTTATTTGAAACAATATATAACGATAAATTCGTACTTGCCGCCATTTTATTCCTGATTGGTGTCACGGCCTGCTGTAGTCTCAAATAAATTATTTTCGACATTTAGCATATATACATAGGCCAGACTGCTAACGCCAGTCAGTTGTTTATAATGATCATAAATATTTCCAACAAATATATTATTTTACTATTATTTATTATTTTGAAAACACCATCGTGTAAAAAATAATGTATAATGTATACGTTTGTGAAGTGTTTTACAGAATCGCGGAAATGAAAAACCTCGCTGTAGCTCGGTTTTTTATAATTTCCTCCCTTCTGTAAAAAACCACTTCCCAGCCTTGCATCATAATATAGGCCTACTATTTGAACAGCGATCTTGTTTTAGTGAAATAAAAAAATTAATTGTCCGCCACGCATGAGACAGTGTACTCACCAACCAATTAGCTAACTCACTGGCACTATGGAACCCGCAGGTTCATGTCCGCGCGGAGTTAGTTCTCCATACATCCCTATCCTGAGCTAATACATACATAGTTTTCAGCTAGAGAGCTGGTCTTTCATTGCAAACTCAGCATTCTCCACGCGTTCCTTAACTCAGCTTTCCTTTTTTGTATCCGCATACAAACCATTTATTTTAATATTGTCTATCATCTGATGTATTTTTCGGCCTCTAACCTTTTTCTTTTTCGTTGACCATTCAATCCAGGGCATCCGTCAGCAGAAAGTTTCTTCTTAGCCAGTGGCCAATCCAATATAGGCCTATTTGCTCTTCTTTATGAGTTCCAGCATTGTTCTTCCTTCATCCACTCTGTCTAGCACATCTTTATTTAGCCTATGTTTTTTTTTTTTTCTGTTCTTCTCTCGACGTTCCATCCTTCTCCATATCCACATTTCAAAAACTTCCGGTCACTTTTCCTCATTCCGTCGTAATGTCCAAATCTCTG
Organism: Diploptera punctata; assembly: GCA_030220185.1. NCBI lineage: Eukaryota > Metazoa > Arthropoda > Insecta > Blattodea > Blaberidae > Diploptera > Diploptera punctata. Next base: position 876,487 of record JASPKZ010002312.1, on the reverse strand, counting down.
CACCATACAATGCTACACTCTACACAAAGCACTTCAATAGCCTCTTCCGTATTATTTTGTCAAAGGTTCGCAGAAAATGATTATCTTCTTCTTAAAAACTTATTTTGCCAAAAAGCTGTTTTTTCAATAATTCGAAATATAGCCTAATTCGCTTCCCTCACATGGATAATGTTATTCTACGATCTCATTCTCGGTCTACATATTGGGCATTTTCCCTCTGATTTTCCTTCCATGCACCTCTTTCGTTCCCAATCCATTACACACGTCCTGCCCATCGAAGTTTACGAGACTTAACTGTTTTTATTATACTTGATGGTCCTATAAAGATGTCCCGCGCCATAGCCGAGTAGTTAAGGCAATATCTCTTGGTGCAGAGCTACGGGACTTGCGCTGCATCGAATCGCAATGGAGGAAGAAATTTTCTCATGAAATTTTGGTTAGTATGGGACCCAGCATCGTCAGGAATTTGAGTAGCTACAATAAGTAGCGGCTACAGGTTGAGAAAACCAGCTATAACGGCTGGGGGACTCCAAATGTTAACCACATTGTTACCCCTTCACTGGCAGTATGATAGTCTACCTCTGTGATTAACTCATGTGGATATGAGGCCAGCAGACAAGGGCTTTTTAGGCCTGTCGCGCCACGGATTTTTTTATAAAAATCATTAAGCTTACTGTTAAGTAGGCCTATACTTCTCCATTCGCCTGTCTGCTCCAAAAATTTTCGTAAGAACTTCATTCTCAAATACTTGTAATATTGTCTCCTCTCTTAAAGTAAGAGTCCATGTTTCACATCCATATAATATAACTAGGAGAATAAGATATAAAATAAATATCCTCAACTCCAGTCCAACTCAGGGTCGGGTAGAGGGAAGAGATGAAATCCCTATATTTATAGAGGTCTGTGAACTACAAGAGTTCCGGCCGACCACCATCACAGGGGCGGATGAACGAAATGAAATGAAATGGATGAGATGAGTATGGAGAAATGGTGGAATGAAATTTGTGGCAGGGGAAAACGGGAGAAACCCCGAGAAAAACCTGCGCAACCTCCGTTTCGTCCACCACGAAACCCACATGGAGTGACCGAGACTCGATCTCGGGACCCCAGCAGTGAGAAGCGAGCGACTAACCGCTTGCACTACGGGGCCGCCATAATAAGAGTCATCAGTTTAATTTATCTAATATTTTGAAACCTATAGTTACGTATGGATGTGAAGCCTGGATTATGAAAAAAAAAATTAAACTATAGTTGGAAAGATGGAAAATGAAGATACTGAGGAGAATTTATGAACCAATAAAAGATAAATACAAATGAAGAATAAGCACAAATAATGAGACAGATTAATTGTACATGAGATCCAATATAGTAACACAGATAAAAGCCAAAAGGACAGAATGGGCTGGGCATGTGATGAGAATGGATAGAGGTATAGAACGATTAAAAGTACTTTTGATGGAAATTCGGGAAGGAAATATAGAGAGGAAGACCAAAATTGAGATGGTTGGACTGTCTGGAGGAAGACCTGCGAAGAATGGGAGTTAGAAGATGGAGAAAGAAGGCAGAAAATAGAGAAGAACAGGCTGTCATCGTCAAGCAGACACTAGCCAAACTATAAGAGCTGCATGCCAATACAAGAAGAAGAATAAGGTGATGAAAAATAAATAAATTGTCCACCGCTGAAGTCTCGAGTTAGCGTGGTGTCTAGTCATGCAACGGGCCCGGGTTCGATCCTCGGTCGAGACAAGTTATTTAAATTTGTGTCAAATTATACAACAATATACCATAGGTAATAACTTGAGGTTAAATCGGAAGGAAGAAGAAAGGTTGGAAGACAGAAAACAAGATGGTTAAATAAGGTTGAGGAAGACTTAAGACAACTGAAGCTGAAAAGGTGGAGGCAGAAAGCTATAGTGATAGAGAAGAATGGGCAGTTGTTATGAAGGAGGCCAAGGTTCTTAGAGGACCACAGAGCCAAAGGAAGAAGAAGTAACTTAAGCTTATGGGGTTATGGATGTCTGCAGCTGTGGTCTAGTGTTTTTTTTTCCCCATTCCTCGAATCCCGAGGGTCGCGGGTGTAAACCCGGCCGGGGTCGATGGATTTTTAAGAAGGAAAAAGCCAAGAGACAAGTTATCCCAGAAGATAAAGAAAAACATCTCAGGATTGGAAAATATGAAGAGTTTATGTCCGCGAGACCATGAGTTTTGATAGTGCTAGTGAGTTAGTTTTAGAAAGTGGTGTGTAGAAACTCTTATCACAGAGCGAATTCCTGGGAAATATATTTGAAGGCGTCCGGCTGTACCTCGCCAGGTGGTTGCAGATTTCTGAAATAATAAAGATGACGAGCGTGACAAATGTCTTGTGGTCACGCCTGTCGTCCTGTTCGTCACGCAGATCAACATTAAGTAAGGTCCTGACTACCAACTGTACATTCATACTGCCTAATCTCACACGACTCATTTTTTGCTAGCCATTTTAATAAATCGCTGAGACAGAGGGGACATGAAAAGTAGCTCGTACTTTCAAAATACATCTCTGCTTTTAATTATCTTGCATTATTATTTACTGTATTAACAAAACATACGTTTAATTTCAAAACATAAAGCGTGTCCCACAATAAAATCACACTTTGACAAATATAGGCCTATATAATGACATCCCTCCATTATAAATGACAGACCTAGGGGTAAGACGCCACTTTTGCAGATTTAAAAATAAAATTTAATTATTTAAAAAATGAAGACATTTAACTAACTTACTGGAACTATCGAACCATTAGGTTCATGGCCGCCCGGACATATGCTCTCAAAACATCCTAATCCTGAGCTAATGTTTTCTAATCATCGCCTGTATAATCTGCTTTCCTCAAATCATGGTTAATGCTATTCTCCTACCTTATTCTTGGACTACGTACTGGGCGTTTTCCCTCTGTTTTTCCTATAAGGAGTTTCCATGTCGCTATTTCATTCCTCATTATTGCCACATGTCCTGCCTATCACAGGATTATTATAACCTATCTGGTTTCCTATAAAGATCATGTAGCTCACTGTCATTTAGTCTTCTGCACGCGCCAGAATAAATAAGTGCCTTTGTCGAAAGAGTGAAGATTTTTCGCCGTAAAAAATACAACTGTCCAGAAAAGCTGTCATGAGTTCCACTGGAATAAAACAGGTAAAATAGTCCCCCATTCGGTACTCCGGACGGGGACTGCTTCAGGGAATTCATGCCAAAGGCTCAAACACACGGATATGTTCTTAGGTATGAAATGTTAGGACTCTATATGACATGAAAAGAAAATATAACTTCTGAGGCGAGATTTGAACCCACGACTTCTAACTATATACGTTAGTGCGATAACTTATTCACTATCCAGACACGCAATGCAAATATTTTTTTTATTTTCTTTTATTCAATGATCTATCGAAAGAGGCAGGACACTGTTCGCAGTGTCCTCTAATGGCTTCTATAAGAAAAAAGTATTTTAATGACAATATTTTATTTTATAGCAGTAACAATTTTTATAACATATGTGTGTGAATGTGTGTGTGTGTGTGTGTGTGTGTGTGTGTGTCCGTTAACGCTCTAGCGAGTTAATTTTTGTTTCATCGGAACCAAACTTGGCATATAACAATTAATTAAAAAAGTAAGTTCGAATTTGTTAACCATCATAATGCGATGAGTAGGCCCAGGTATTTATTTGAAACTTATATTTAAAAAACGCTCTAGCGGCCGCTATTTTCGATTTATCCAAACAAATTTCGGTACATGTCAATAAAATTAGGCAAGAAAGGTATTATCCAAATATCAGTGAAATTGATCTAAGGAGTGAGGATTTGCCTAACGGTCGGAATCTGGAAATCGCTATTGCGGCCTCCATTTTTAGTTTCTCGGAACATGATTGGATACAAACAAATTAAGTTGACAAAATAATGATATAATTCATAACTAAGCAAAATGGTATCACGTAATCTATCTGCTGAGGAATATAGGCCTACTAACAAAGGAACTATTAACAGTTAGGCCTACATGCCGACAACTACTTTGAAATTTTGCCCAGAGATGCGTTGTGATGTATCAAGGCCGTGTTCAAAACATGATCTGCCTCTTTCAACTGCAAGGCACTAAAATCAAGGCCAGAATCCAGCAACAGGTCTACAGTGCTAAGTAAATGGATGTCCTTGTTTGAATAGAGTGGTGTGGAATGGGATTGAGCATGGCGTGGGGTAAAGTATAAAGGTTATCCAATCCAACAAGTCAGGAGTAGTATTACTTCCCTGTAGTTTAAATTAGATTTTGGCGCTGTATTTCTGTGCCTTGCAGTCAAAAGAGATAGACGATATTCTAAACAAGGTCTTGGTACATCACAATGCTTCTCTGGGAGAAATTTCAAGATAGATTTTGGCAAGCTATGGCTAAAAGTTACCTTCTTATAGTCGGACCAACAGATCTGCGCCCCTGTAGCGTCAGTTCTCTCACCATTCGACCGCGCTCCCCTCCCACTACGTCAAATAGAAGCCACTGTAACTGACCGAGTAGGGACGTTGCCAAACTTCCCCCGGTGTCAGGCTCTTGAATAATGTAAGGTTAATTATTATGTTTTCATATTTAATTTAAGTAGGTCTAATGACACTGATTGATTTCTACGATTAATGGATATAATTATAATAGTGGATATTTGTTGGTTAAATGGAAATTACGTGAAGAGAATCTACATATGTTGTTTTTAAAGATAAATGTTTCGTCATTAATACTTCTCCTTTACCTCATTGTCTTATTTGGTTAGATTTGGAACGTAATCTTGAAGTCCTAACAAAATTATAAAATTTTAGGAATGAACACACAGTCATATACCCTCCTTCTTTCTGATCCGGGCTAGGGACCGGCTATGGCGAAGTTACTACATGCTACGATTTTATTTACATATTATATAACATACTTATACTATACAGGAATTCTAATTTATGCTTATGAATTAAGCTAATGATAATAATTTACAATTTACATACTATGTAATATAACATACTGATACTGAGTTGACAACGCTGGACTGTGGGTACAAATAATATCCCGCAAGAAAGCGCAAAACTGTGAGTAATGGGAGGGGAGAAAGAGAGAGATAGAAAATAGAGACAGGCAAGAATGCAGGTAGGGAAATGATTTACCGAGGGAGAAACGGAATTAGTGTTTAGTTCGCATTTCTTACGGTGGCACAGATCCGTTGGTCCAACTATAGTTATTTCTAATTTAACATTAATTAAGATAAGTTGGAGTCACTGTATTTCTTACTGTTTATATGTATATATAATAAACACATTTCCTTGAGAAAAAATAGGACAAGCATTTAACGTGTAGTTTCATATGCTATGTCAATGACTGAAATTTTCGGATAGTACATTTCTTTTTTGTTTTAGGTGTATTTACACTGTTTAAATATTTGAGTGTTATTATTATTATCTCAGGATAGGGATGTATGGAGAGCTTAGGTTCGATTGTGCCAATTAGTTAGTTAATTATTATTATTAAACGCCCAGTTGGTGAACCAATAATGAGGTGGGAGAATAACAGTAACCATCAATTGAGGGAAGTAGATTATACAGGGGATGATTGGAAAACATTAGCTCAGAGCTTATGTCCGCGCGGCCATGAAGCTGCGGCTTCGATGGTGCCAGTGAGTTAGTTAGTTAATTATTATTATTATTATTGTTAATATTATGATTATTATTGTTACTATTATTATTGTTATTAACTTATTATTATTATTATTATTATTATTATTATTATTATTATTATTATTATTATTATTATTATCATTACTGTTAGTATTATTATCGTTAACATTATTATTATTGTTGTTATCATTATTAATATTAATATTATTATTACATTATTAACATTATTATTGTTACGATGATGATTATGAATATTATTATTATTATATTAATTTTTCAAATGCCCCAGGTTTGTCTTTCGACATTCCTGGTTTCTCTCCTGGTATGGCGTACTTGCAACCCACTTCTGAGGTTGGGGCGCCTGGAAGGCGGGGTTACGTTGCCCCGATGATATCATGGGTGATGATGATGATAATGGTGCGCCAGGAGAGTCTCTAAACCTAAGCTTAACCTAAGATGAATATGAATGATGATGATTGCGATGGCCATATGATTTCGGGGACCATTTGGGCCTTAAAGTTTTCCTGACATTTGTCTTACAGGTGAGGAAAAACCCCGATAAAAACCTCACCCAGAAAAACTGTCCCGACCGGGGATCGAACCCGGGCCCGCTGCGTGACAAGGCAGCACGCTACCCCGAGACCACAGCGGTGACTTAATATTATTATTATTAGTATTATTATTATCATTATTTTTTATTATTATATCTGCTAGAATTTATATTGATAAGTCACGTGATTATCGATTTACTCGTGATTTTGTGCGTCACATATTGCTGTGTTGTGTGAGGAATGCTTGTCGGGATTAGGCAGCAGAGGGGCAGGGTCGCATGGAACGCCAAGAATGGCCACGTTCCAATGTCTTCACTTAGTGCACAAACTGCACAAATCTGAAATTAACTGGACCATGCAGATTCCTAGCAATCAACAATGTACAGAATTAGTCCAAATCAGTAGGACTTTGCCTAACTTACTCGCTGGCACTGTCGTAACCGGATGCTCATGGCCGCATGAAAGATTTCCTTAAATCCCTAACATTAGCTAAAGTTTAGGTGTAGCTAGATTTATCAAGTTGTACTAGAAGTTAGAATTTTCATTTACATTGAAGAACTTAATGTATCATTCAGCAATGATTCTATGTATAATCTACTTCCTTCAAATCATGATTAATGTTATTCTCCCACCTCTTTCTTGGTCTTCTAACTGGCAGCTTTCACTCTGTTTTTTCAACAAGAACTTTCTGTTTCGTTATTTAATTCTACATCCAAACCATATATCCCGCACATCGCAGGCTACGATACTTAATTGTTCTTTCTTTATCTGGTTTCCTATAAAGATCATGTAGCTCACTGTTATGTAGTCTTCTCCATTCGCCTGTCTGTTCTTTTCTCTTTTGTCCAACATTTTTCTAAGAACTTTATTCTCAAATACTCGTAATATTTTCTCCTCCTTTAAAGTAAAAATCCACGTTTCACATCATATAACTGAAAAAATAACACGTTTATACATTTTCATTTAACGTTTTTTTAGAGAAGTTGGGGCGACAAAAGTCGCCATAATATATAATAGCATACATTTCCAGAATTGAGCCTATGTTTAATTTATTTCTCCGCTTTACCTACAAGGAGCTTCCTCCCATCCTCCCATTCCGCTATTGTGGCATATGTCCTGCCCATCGCTGTCTTCGAGACCTAGCTGTTCTTATTATATCTGTCTTTCTATGAAGATCGTGTAGCTCACCTTTATGTACAGGACATTAAGTTATACTTTACCGTTCAAGGTCATGCAGTGAAAGATAGAGAAAAATATACTTATACAACAATGCCTCTTTCGTTCAACTGTCAAACCAGCTCTTGGCTGATACTGTTACTGTAATGACTTCTAGAATGGAATGTGTTTCACACCGACAACAGCAGCAAAAAAATGTGGTGTTAGTTCCCTTAAGGAACGGCTACTGAAAGATACAACCCCCTCTAAATAGTTGTGGAGATGAGAAGTGCATGAAGTTGAGCGGTAAAATTAGACCAAATTCCTTATAGTTTTCTCCATTTATCTGTTGGTTTGTCTTCTCCCCCTTTTTTTTCCAAAAACAAAAACAATCCTAAGAATTTTATTCGCAAATAATCGTAATGTTTTCTCCTCTCTTAAAATTAAAGTTTATGTTCCACATGGAAAATGTTAGCATGGATTTGACTTCCAGAGAATTCGTTTAGTTTATGGGGTTCCTGAGAGACGGATTTTTTTAAAAATACTAATTCATCTTTCCATTAAAATAATAACTAACTAACTAACTAACTAACTCACTGGCACTATCGAACCCGAAGGTTCATGGCCGCGCGGACATAAGCTCTCCATACATCCCTATCCTGAGCTAATGCTTTCCAATCATTCCCTGTATAATCTACTTCCCTCAAATCATAGTTAATGTTGTTCTCCCACCTCATTCTTGGTCTACCAACTGGGCGTTTTCCCTCTGGCTTTCCTACAAGAAGTTTCCATGCACGTCTTTCATTCCCCATACGCGCAACATGTCCTGCCCATCGCAGTCTACGAGACTTAACTGTTCTTATTATATCTGGCTTCCTATAAAGACCATGTAGTTCATTGTTATGTAGTCTTCTCCATTCACCTGTCTGTTCATCTCTCTTTGATCCAAAAATTTTCCTAAGAACTTTATTCTCAAATACTCGTAATCTCCTTTCCTCCCTTAAAGTAAGAGTCCAGGTTTCGCATCCATATAATATAACTGGTAGAATAATAGTTTTATATATTTTCAGCTTAACGTTTTTTGAAAGGAGTTGGGACATCAAAAGTCTCTGCAATGCATAATAGCATGCATTTCCAGAATTGAGCCTATGTTTAATTTCTTTTTGCATCTCATTCCTATTTGTGATTATTGTTCCTAGGTATTTGAATTCAGCCACTTCCTCAAAATTTCCCTCATTTGTCATTAGCTGTCCACTTCCATTATATACTGAATTTCTACGTGTGACCATATATTTAGTTTTACTGATATTTACTTCCAGTCCTAATTTCTTAGTGTTACTCAATAGTGTGTGCGTGTTGGCCTTTAGTATCTCCTCGCTATCGGCCAGTAGTACTACATCATCAGCATAAACTAACAGCTTATTAATACCATTGAGTTGTAAGCCTTCCTCATTCTCTAAAGATTTAATGGCATGCTCTAGTACAAAATTAAATAGTAAAGGAGATAGTGCATCTCCTTGCTTCAACCCATTCTGGATTTCAAAAGTGTCTGAAAACTGTTTGCCTACACGCACCCTACTCTTTGAGCCATTTAGACACATTCGTATAAGTCTAACTAACTTTTTAGGAATTCCGAACTCCAGCAGGATACTATATAACTTCTCCCTCTTAATTGAATCATATGCTTTTTTGAAGTCTACATATAGTTGATGTACAGTACCATTATATTCCCATTTCTTCTCTAAAATCTGTCTTAAACTGAAAATCTGATCTGTTGTAGACCTGTTTCTTCTAAATGCACATTGATGATCTCCTAGAATGTCATCAATATAGGGAGTAAGTCTGCTTACTAATATATTTGTTAGAATTTTGTACGAAGTTGAAAGTAATGAGATGCCCCTGTAGTTGTTGCAATCTGTTTTATCTCCTTTCTTATAAATTGGTATGATAATTGATTCCTTCCATTCATCTGGAAGAGCTTCTTTTTCCCAAATCTTACTAAGCAACCAGCGTATCTTGTCCATCAATTTTTCTCCCCCTGATTTTATCAGTTCTGCTGGGATCTCATCTGAACCTGATGCTTTATACATCTTCAATTTTTCAATCGCCATTTCAACCTCTAATGCACTTGGCTCTGCGACTAGCATTTCTGCTGTCTGTAAATTATCCTCCTCAATGTCCTGTTCTGTATGTACATTTAATAGCTGATTAAAGTAACCTTTCCATCTATTTAATATACTCCTAGAATCTGCAATCATATCCCCATTTTCATTCCGAATTATGTTTGTTCTAGCCTGAAACCCTTTCTTCTCTATACTAATTCCCTGATATAATTCTCTAATGTTCCTATTTTTTGCATTCATTTCAAGATCATTAATCTTCTCTCTCAAATATTCCCTCTTTTTACTCTTTAGTAACTTGGTGGTTTCCCGTCTAACACTACCCAATTGCTCTAAATTTACCTCATTTGGCTCGTGTAACCATTTCATTTTTGCTAGCTTTCTTTTCTTTACAATGTCGACACATTCCTCATCAAACCATTTCTTGTTTTGCCTCTTTTTTAAACAACCAATGCTTTCTGATGCTGACAATTTAATAGTATCTCTTATAGCCTCCCATTCTTTATTTATATCAGTTTCTTCTTCGTTTGCCACATTGTCATCTGAAGATTCCAGTACTTCAAATCTATTAGCAATTTTGATTTGGTATTCTTGTCGCATTTCATCATTTTTCAAGTTTTTTAATTCATATTTTACAGAATCATCATTAGCGTTCGTTCCTCTCATAAGCGATAGCCGTTGTCTGATTTTCACTCTGACCAGATGATGATCCGAATTGCAGTCTGTCCCTCTAACTGATCTAACATCAATGATGCTACTGTGCCAGCGTTTATCCACTAATACATGATCTATCTGGTTCCAAGTTTCTCCATCTGGGGACGTCCAGGTGTATTTATGAATATCCTTATGCTGAAATGTTGTGCTCTTAACAATGAGATTCTTCGATGTGGCAAATGTGACTAATCTAACCCCGTTGTCGTTACTATCTTCATGAAGACTGAATTTGCCTATTGTTGGTTTGAATATATCTTCCCGCCCCACTTTTGCATTAAAATCTCCTAAGACAATTTTCATATGATATCGTGAAAGGCTATCAAATAAGCATTCTAATTCTTCATAGAACTCATCCTTGATCTTGTCATCTTTATCTTCTGTGGGGGCATGTACATTTACAATTATAAAATCATGTCGTTTACCCTTTAGAATTATGTATGATATCCTATCACTAACAAACTTAATATCTCGGATAGCGGATAGGATCCTCCTTCTGACTAAAAAACCCGTTCCAAATGCAGGTCTTTCTGCACCCCCATAGTATAATGCAAAGCTTCCTGATTCCTGACTACCTTCTCCTGGCCACCTAACTTCCTGTAAAGCGACTATATCCAAGGGCGATTTATCCAATTCCCGCGTTAATATCTCTAGTGCCCCGCTATTGTATAAAGTCCTAACATTCCATGTTCCTAGGAACATGTCCCTGTGTTTGAGCCTTTGGCATGGGTTCCCTGAAGTAGTCCCCGCCCGGAGAACCGAATGGGGGACTATTTGACCTCCGGAAAATTTTACCCCAGATGAACCCATGTCCGCATTTCTTGACGGTTGTATTTTTACGGTGAAAGATCGTCAGTCTTTCGCCCAAGGTACTTTTTTCGTCTGGCTTATCACCTTCGACCAGTCCGGCATGGGTAACCCTATCGGCAGCAATGCTACCGCCGGCATAGCTCTCAGGATCATTTAAGCACGCAAGCCACTCCACCACGACAAGGTAAAGATACCATGGAGGGATAATAATAATAATAATAATAATAATAATAATAATAATAATAATAATATGCCTCCTCTTACACTCAACCAGGTTTAAAAAAATACAAACAAAAAATAGTCTTAAATCTAAATTACAATATACATATATAAACGATTACAAGTTATGAATACAATTAATATTTATAATGTAATTTGATTTACTCTAAATTTAACGAATTAAATATATAATATGTACAATATATATATATATATATATATATATATAAACTTTTCTGTCTTCCTCTCTGACATTGGCGGAATTATAATCCGTTTCTAGGTTGGGGCACCTGAAAGGCAGGGCTACTTCACCCGTGGTGAAGTCGAAGATACCCTGGTGAAGCGAAAGAGAAGACCTTATGGTCTTAACTCCAATACGTAAAATAAATAAATAAATAAAAATAATATACATGGATGATAAATGATAATGAAGCGAGAGGAGAATTTTTAATCTAAACTTAACCTAAATTCCAAACCATGGGCAGCTACAGGAATAATGATTAACTGTCTGACCGGGAATCGAACCCGGGACCTCATGAACTATAGTCAGAAACGCTGACCAATAAATTTTAAAATATGTGAATTTCTTTAGAATAATAATAATAATAATAATAATAATAATAATAATAATAATAATAATAATAATAATAATAATGTTTCATTTATTCTGGCAGAGTTAAGGCCATAAAGCCTTCTCTTCCACTCAACCAGCACAAATTACAAATACATATTAAATGCTGCAATGTAAATTTCATGTCGGGCCTATAACAATATTTTATACGATGCTAATAATAATAATAATAATAATAATAATAATATCAGTAAAACTAAATATATGGTCACACGTAGAAATACATTATATAATGGAAATGGACAGCTAATGACAAATGAGGGAAATTTTGAGGAATTGGCTGAATTCAAATACCTAGGAACAATAATCACAAATAGGAATGAGATGCACAAAGAAATTAAACATAGGCTCAATTCTGGAAATGCATGCTATTATGCATTGCAGAGACTTTTGATGTCCCAACTCCTTTCAAAAAACGTTAAGCTGAAAATATATAAAACTATTATTCTACCAGTTATATTATATGGGTGCGAAACATGGACTCTTAAATTAAGGGAGGAAAGGAGATTACGAGTATTTGAGAATAAAGTTCTTAGGAAAATTTTTGGACCAAAGAGAGATGAACAGACAGGTGAATGGAGAAGACTACTTAACAATGAACTACATGGTCTCTATAGGAAGCCAGATATAATAAGAACAGTTAAGTCCCGTAGACTGCGATGGGCAGGACATGTTGCGCGTATGGGGAATGAAAGACGTGCATGGAAACTTCTTGTAGGAAAGCCAGAAGGAAAACGCCCAGTTGGTAGACCAAGAATGAGGTGGGAGTGGAGAACAACATTAACTATGATTTGAGGGAAGTAGATTATACAGGGAATGATTGGAAAGCATTAGCTCAGGATAGGGATGTTTGGAGAGCTTATGTCCGTGCGGCCATGAACCTACGGGTTCGATAGTGCCAGTGAGTAAGTAAGTAAGTAAGTAAGTAATAATAATAGTATAAATGCGATAAATTTACTATAAACGCCAATTAACATATGTAACTTACACTGGGTAACCATGAAGCCAAGGTTAGAGCAAATATAAATTTAGATTTCTTTTAAAAGATAAAAAAGATGCCAATGTCCGGCAACCCCTGATTTCTTGTGGTAGGGAATTCAAGTTGCGAGAAGTGAAGATATGGCATGGAGTGATGTGATGTCCTATGTTGCGGTATATTAAACAAGAGACTATGTTGTGATCTTGTGTTTAAGTTATGGTTTGAGGATAGATACTGGAAACGAGAGGATAAATAATTGGGAATCGAGGTATGTAGGATCTTAAATAAGAGAGCTATACAGTGTAATTTTCTTCTCTCTTTAAGATGTAGCCATGACAATTCGTGGAAAAATGGAGATATCTGATCATATTTTCGGATATTAAATATGAATCTGATACAGATATTATAAACACGCTGCAGTTTTTCCGACAATCCGTCACTTATGTCAGTTAGTATAACACTGTATATTCAAAGTGGAATTAAGGTTGGCTACAATGTTCTATATTTTTCATGGAAGATAATCCTATTTATAAAAATGCGATACTAGTTCTGTACAAAAGAGAAGCCGGCAGCTGTAAGTTTCTCAGAATTGTAAGGCTTTCCCGGTGCGTAATCCTGTTACGTTATTTGTGTGTGTTTGTTCTAGTGTCCCGGATTGAACACAAAAATGTTGTATGTAATGTTGGATTAAACGGAAACAACCAAAAAATAATTATGTACGCAACAAGGGAAGTAGATAGTACATTACTAGAAGAGGACGTGTTTGAGACCGAGCTTCAGCGAGGGCTAGCAAATAAGTTCGATGCTAGAAATGTACTTGCTTCACGAATTGCGTATATACTTATGTTCATTCTCATCTTATACCGTTTAATTTTTATATTTCATGTGAATTTATATCTTGGTTTGAAGAGTTCAATTGTTTGATAGCAAAGGAATGTTGATAAAACAACTGCAATTGTTTATTATCGCCTAAAATTAGCGGCAGACATTTTAAATAATAATTTCAGACAGCATATTAATTATAGATATATTAATTGTGATGTTGAGGAAGCGGCGAATGCTGTGGTTCATGTTATATTTCAAGCAAAGTCGAAAAATATATATTAAAATGTATACAGAATAGGCTATTTAAAAATGTATTACTCTACAATAAGTAATCAACTGGCACTATCGAATCCATAGGTTCATGGCCGCGCGGATATACGCTCTCCATACATCCCTATCCTGAGCTATTTTTTTCAATTATTCCCTGTATAATCTACTTCCCTCAAATCGTAGTTAATGTTATTCTCCCGCCTCATTCTTGGTCTACCAACTGGGCGTTTTCTCTCTGGTTTTCCTACAAGAAGCTTCCATGCACATAATTAATTCCCCATTCGTGCCACATGTCCTGCCCATAACAGTCTACGAGTCTTAACTGTTTTTTATTATATCTGGTTTCCTATAAAGACCGTATAGTTTACTGGTATGAAGTCTTCTCCATTCACCTGTCCGTTCATCTCTCTTTGGTCCAAAAATTTTCCTAAGAACTTTATTCTCAAATGCTCGTAATCTTCTTTCCTCCCTTAAAGTAAGAGTCTATGTTTCGCATCCGTGTAATATAACTGGTAAAATACTTGTTTTCTATATTTTTAGTTTAACGTTTTTTGAAAGGAGTTGGGACGTCAAAAGCCTCTGTAATGCATAATAGCACGCATTTCCAGAATTGAGCCTATGTTTAATTTTTTTGTAGAGAAACATATCGAAGTGAATAAGAAAAATGCTAATAAAAATCAACCAAATGTTGTGGCTGAAGCTATTAAGTCGATTACCATTGAGTTGTAGGTCTTCTTCTTCTTCTAAAGATTTGATGGCATACTCTAGTACCTACATACCCTAAACTCACAAACCGCCACTGGCGGTCACTAAATGGAAACATCCGATAAAAATTAATTTACTTTAAGCCGATAAGTTACGGAAGAATGAAATTCAATCAGAGGACCGCTAAATCAAACACATAAAACTGCGTTATCTTCTTAGTACAAATCAGTTTCGCTGCGATCGCACATATAAATATTAGTGATGGTGTATTGCCCATGTGATGTAGGGCTAAGTAGATTACTTTTGACAGGATTTCCATCCTCGTTTCAACAACAAAAAGTTGTACAAAATTGCAATATTGCATATGACAATTTGATCCTAATGTCGCAGTTGTCGCTGAGCAGATTTCCAAGTTATGATTTGTTACGTAGCAGGGAGTTTTAAGCCCTGGACTAACTCATCAATCAGCTGTTCCTGAAAAATTGTGAGTCTGTTTATTTGATGACCAGATCTCGGACGTTTAGGCTCGTAAATTATGCTTTAAAAAGTGTAAAACTGTTTCTAAAAATACCACTTTTTGCGAATTCTAAAATATTCTATAATAATTCTGAGCTAAATTCCAGTTGCAACATAACCAAACCAGATGTATGACAGCATTTTGATTGGTACAATAATGGTCTTACCTTTGAGCGTGTAAAAAAACGTAGTTCGCTCTCTAACTCTCGAAATAAAGTGTATAAAAATAATAAAATATTGTCACAGGATGGCACAGGGTTTTCCTTTTATGTATTCCAATTTAAATGAATACACAATTGTTATGTAAAATTTTTCTTTTCACTTTATTTTCTTCTTAAAATTATCACTAAATCTTCAATCACAATTTTATCTTACAACTAACTTATTCTTCTTTGAAAGTTTATCAGATAATCACTTATCACACAATTACAGACACAGTACTTCCTCACAATTCTCTTACACTTAACCTCTCGCCGTCCAACATATGACTGGTGTCGTTCAGTCCTCACCACACATTTATAAGCCAGTAGACGGAAATTTCCAGGTCTCTGAACGAGATGTTTCTACATGGAACCCTCTCGTCTTCGATGTTTCTCGAATGGGGGGATAGATGTTAGTAGAACTTTCTGGCTTATTAGCCGATAAATATCGGTGGATCCCTCGACTCGCGATTGGCCAATCCAATCCACCAATGCGAGAACTCTCTAGCCGGCCCGCCCAGTTTAAACGACGCTACTACAACGCATCACAATATGTATTATCTAGCACATGTCTATATAAGTTACTAGCTAATGCCCGGCTTGCGTTGCTGCGTCAAATAAATTAAATATTAAAGGTTAATTCCATTACATAGTGTACGCTGAGACGAATCAAACATGGTGTTTGCTAGTCATTTTTAATTTTGAATTTTAGGTAAACCTCCACTTCTAATTGTCGGATTTCCATCATTTTTTGATAGTACCTACCAAGGTTTATTTCAAAACAATATGCTGAGTTTCGTTGTGAAACATCGATAATTGTGATCGCTAGAGCGACTTTTAAATTTTCACTTCAGGTGAACTCCTACACTTAATGGTTTTAGAGGATCCAGTTGTGACTCTAAACCATCTAAGGACCCACTCAAACACATATAAAAAGTTTAATCAACATCGGTTCAGTCGTTTAGGAGGAGTTCAGTGACATAAACACGTACAGAAGAATCTTAAAATAAATAATTAGAAATTTAATATATTAAATGTTAATTGAGGCATTGACATGGGAAAGGTAGTAAGTCATAAAAATAAAATTTTACAGGGAAGCAAAAAAAAAATTTCCCCAACATTAATTTTAATATAATTTTGACACTACTATACAAGAAATTTTATATGAAAAATAGTTACAAAATATCCATATTAGCTTTACAAAATATATTTAAATTTAAAAGCGTCAAATTGTTTTTTTTTCTTCCCTTGTAAAATTTTATGTTTATGACTTACTACTTTTCCTATGTCAACTCCTCAATTGTTTTATTCTTACGCATGCGCAATGCAGAATATATTAGAATTTCAATTGCTTCAAATGGCTGCTTCTGTAGAATTTCTAAAACATTGGAAAGGAAACAATTTGAAAAACAGAGACAAACAAATTATTTTGAATGTTTTCAAACAGTTTAGTGAAAAATATCTTACATTAGCTACTGAGGATGTGAAAATAACGGTAGAACTTACAGGTGAGTCAGCATGAAGCAATGTATGAAATTGTAAATAAAGGATATCTATCGGTATCATTGAAAAAAACGTAAACATATATATATTTTTAAATATGTAATGTAATTCCTAATTATTGGTACCATATTACCTTGTGTTCAGTATTATAGCCCGTAAAATACGATATAGCGTAAGAATAACGTTTCTATCGATGACAGTTCCGTATACAATTCAGTCATATGGCGGGTAAAAGTAGCACCACGGTTCCCCCAATACACTTATGCAAGTTTGTTTACAGTACAACTGGAACTTAGAAGACAAGATGTAGATAACACATAAAACGGGACACATAAGAACATTTGAATTGTTGTTCTCGTAGCCTATATACGTAAGTTTAATAGAATTATTATGTTAAACATGTCCACCGCTCGAGGTATGGTCTCGAGGTAGCGTGCTGCCTTGTCACGCAGCGTGCCCGGGTTCGATCCCCGGTCGGGGCAGTTTTTCTGGGTGAGGTTTTTATCAGGGGTTTTCCTCACGTGTAAGACAAATGTCAGGAAAACTTTAAGGCCCAAACGGTCCCCGAAATCTTATGGTCATCATCATCATCCTTATCAATATCATCATTCTTCGCCGGTGTGGAAAGCAACGGGAAGCTACCACATCTACAATTCCCTAGTAAGGCTGCAAAGAAAAGCATGAAAATGCTATGATTGCAGTCAAAGACCTGCCCTCGGGCAGAATTACTATGGATGGATGGATTGATCGATATTAAACATAATGAAGTAACCAGATATTAAAAACACATAAAATTTGACAAATTACGGGACATTTGAATTATTATACTCGTAGCGTATGTAAGTTTAATAGAATTATTATATTAAACATAATGAAGTGACTAGATATTGATAACACATGAAACGGGACAAGTAAGAGATACTTAAATTATTATAACCGTAACCTATATACGTTTAGAAGAATGATTACATTAAACATAATGAGGTGATCATATACATTGGAAAGCATTAGCTCAGGATAGGGATGTATGGAGAGCTTATGTCCGCGCGGCCATGAACCTACGGGTTCGATAGTGCCAGTGAGTAAGTAAGTAAGAGGTGATCATATACTGATAACACATAAAACGGGACAAATACGGGACACTTGAACTGTCCTAATCGTAGCCTACATAAGTTTAATATCATTATTACATTAAACATAATGAGGTGAACAGATATTAAAAACACACAAAACGGGACATATACGGGACACTTGAATTATCATACTCGTAGCCCATATAAGTTTAATATTTAGAATTATTATATTAAACATAATGAGGTGGCCAGATATTGGTAACACATAAAACGGGACAAATACGGGACACTTGTATTATCACAAATAAGTGCAGTGTAGGTTGTATCCCGCTGTATCTACTGTTCGTAATTTTTAGGTTTTTATAAGCTCGCTTTGTCTTTCGATTGCACATACGAGAATAATCGATATTTGCAATGCGCGGAAGGATGAAGTTTCGAACGCAGCCTTTAATAAGGGGATTGCATGACAGATGAACGCTGGAAGAGCTAGACAATGTCTTGAGACATTGAGGAGTCTCCCAGGTCCAAAATCATACAAAATACGTCATGTGTTGCTAATCGCAGGGATCGCGACCCCACAATTCCACAACTGGGCACATTCTAAACACAATGTATCGAATCAGTAGCTTCTTATATTTTTCTTGAAGATTTGTACAAATCAGACAACAAATGTGCCAGTGGCAGAGCTGGGAGTGATTAATTGTTTACCCCATGCAAATAAAACACACTAACTAACTCACTATCACTATAGTACACATAGGTTTACGAGCGCGGGCACACGCTCTCCATACATTCTAATTGTCCACCGCTGTGGTCTCGAGGTAGCGTGCTGCCTTGTCACGCAGCGGGCCCGAGTTCGATCCCTGGTCGGGGCAGTTTTTCTGGGTGAGGTTTTTATCTGGGTTTTTCTTCGCCTGTAAGACAAATGTCAGGAAAACCTTAAGGCCCAAACGGTCCCCGAAATCATATGGCCATCATCATCCTTATCATTATTATCCTCATTCATCACCGGTGTGGAAAGCAACGGAAAGCTACCACACCTACAATTCCCTAGTAAAGCTGCAAAGCATAGCATGAAAATGCTATGATTGCAGTGAAGGACCTGCCCTCGGGCACAATTAATATGGATGATGAATAGGTATGGTAGCTTCCCGTTGCTTTCCACACCGGTGGAAGGATGATGATGACAATGATAAGGATGATGATGATGCCCGGATGATTTTCGGGGACCGTTGGGCCCTAAGCTTCCTGACATTTGTCTTACAGGTGAGGAAAAACACCGAAAAAATCTTACCCAGGAGCCTGTCCCGACCGGGAATCGAACCCAGTCCCACTGCATGACAAGAAAGTACGCTACCTCGAGACGACAGCGGTGGACAATTATATTATCCACTTCTTCTTCTTCCTTTCATGTGATAGACCTAGTGGTCTGTTACGGTCTCAATCCAACGTTTGAAGGGTCTGCCCAAAGATATCTTGCCTGGTGGCTGGCAATTTAAGATTTGACGTGGTATTCTTGTTCTGTTCATTTTTCTTACGTGAGATTTCCAGTTGTTTCTGTATTTTTGTACATATTCCATGACTGATTCTGTTTGTAATTCTTTGAGAATCTCAGAATTCCTTTTATGGCCTGTTCTTGAGTAACTTGCAGTACGTCTCATAAATTCCATTTCTGCCGCAGTTAGTCTTTGTTGATCTACACTGCGAATTGTCCAAGCCTCACTGCCGTAACATAATATGGGTGTGGCCGGTGTTTTATAAATTCTAGTTCGTGTCTGTTGCTGTACTGTGTACAGTTATATTATAAAGATATAACATATGGACCCTTACTTTAAGGGAGGAAAAATATTACGTGTATTTGAGAATAAAGTTCTTAGGAAAATGTTTGGACCAAAGAGATATCTCAGGTACTAGTTTCAATGTTTTAACTTACTCGTATTACAAAACAACCTCAACGGTAGTTCAGTATTAATTTTAAGAGCACTGATAGTATTGATTAAATCCTAAATTCTGTAAAGTTTATATTAAATTATTTTAACAATCAGTTATATTTTAACTACAGTTGATTAAACTGGGACCAAGACTGAGAATTTTTCGTGGAGAATTGAATTTTAACGAAGTCATTCGTTTTACATTCTCCAGGAACTTGGCGAGGCTTTGAGATGAAAAATGTACAAACAAATTGAAATGGAGGGTTTGAGGTGGATTAAAAATCTAAATGAATGTTTACGGAATGTAGGAGATGCGCGCACTTCAAAGCAAAGCGTTTAATTGAGCGTTCAAATTACATTCCAACCAGTTGTACGATTTCTCATCCTCAACAATCAAATACAAACCCCACTCATTCCACTTCTTTCTCCATTCCCTCAAATCCTATATTCCTCTTACATTAACTTACATAATATACCTTAGATTTACAAATTATATTTAACTATAAGTCCCGGCCACGCGTTGCTGTGGCTAAGGTATACGTTAAAAATTTAAATTAAGTTGCTGTCTTTCAGCCAGGTTACTTAAAACTAATACTTACCCACGAAATTAATAATATTGAAAATAAAATAAACACTGAACACACTTAAATTATGTAATAATCAATATTTGTAATTCAATTGAAATTCACGGTTGCAACAAAAAGCACAGCCATCTGGATCTCTCTTTGTTAAATAATAAACCAATTACTTTACCAAATTACCTTACACCGCCATCTGTTAGAATCGTATGGAACTCACAGATAATTACACCGCCATCTGTTAGAATCGTATGGAACTCACAGATAATTATAATTTTTTGTTAAATAATAAACAAATAATTTTAAATAAAATAATGCGACTATAAATTTAGTTATAAATTACCCTACGTCTCAAGTTGGATCAAACTGCACACAGTGTGCAAAATTTTATTAAAATCGGTTCAGTAGTTTAGGATTCAATCGCGGACAAACAACGTGACACGACATTTTTATATATTAAGATAATAATAGTGATATGGAGTAAAAATATAGTAAATAAAACCAAGACATTGATATTTAAATCATTAGTACAAAGCACTATGTTGTATGGTGCAGAGATCTAGACTTTAGGTAGACAACAAGCAAAAAAAAAAAAAAAGTTGACAACAGAGATGGATTTTTGGCGAAGGGCATAAAGAAAATCAAGAAACGAGAAAATTCGGAACCACAAAATTAGAGAAATAATGAATGTTAAACATAACATTATAGAAGTAATAGAAGAACGAATCCTAGCTTATAAGGGATCAGATACCGTAAGATCTAAAATAATTCTGGAGGGGAAACCCATTGAACAAGTGAACCATTTTAAATACCTGGTTATGAAATCTCCTATTTTAAAAATGAAGATCTATTTAACAAACTTAATAGATTTAATTATATATGTGGAACAATCAAAAGGATATTTAAAAGCACAAGAAAGAAATAAAACTAAAATTTTATAAAGTAGCGGCAGTCCCCTTACTATTGTATGGTAGTGAATTTTGGGTTTTAACTAAAAGAGAAGAGAAGATCATAGAAGCAGCTGAAATGAGATTTCTGAGAAGTGTGGCTGGTTGCAAACTTCTAGATAAGAGAAGAAGTGAAGATATTAGAAATGAGCTAAATATCTTTAAACTCTTAGATAGAATAAAAGACTCTAAAAAAATGGAAAGAACGTGTTCAAAGAATGGAGATGATCGCATTCCCAAAATTATACTTAAATACAAACCAAAAGGACGCAGGAATGTTGGTAGACCGAAGAAGAGATGCATCCAACTTTTGAATGAGAATCTATGAGCCCGGAACAAGCCACATGGGCTTCATCCGTGATTTTTTATGATGATGATAGAAGAACGAAGACTGAAATGGTATGGACATCCGAAGAGGTTGGAGAATAATAGAATCCCAAGAATGATGCTGGATTGGAATGCTGAAGGCAGATGGAGGAGAGGGAAACCCAGGGAACAGTGATTTACTTATTCATCTAAAGATGAAAACACATTATGATTTATTTAGACGTAGCAGCGTACGCCGGTTATTGGCTATTTTTACACGCTTTATATTAGCTTGATCTGTATCTATCTATGTAACTGAATCTTTTAACGCGATTTTCACCCACTTAAAATCATTGGATCGACTTGAAACTTTGCATACTTGTAAACGACCCGTGACAATATAATAATTTCATATTTTGTTTCTAAAATCATGGCCAGAATCATCATAAAATCAAAAAAAAGTGTCTTTGTATCTGTGTAACGGAATTTTTGAACACGATTTTCACCCACTTAGAAACATTGGATCGACTTGAAACTTTGTATACGTGTAAAGGACCCGTGACAATACAATAATTTCATCTTTTGTTTCTAAAATCATGGCCAGAATCATCATAAATAAAAAATGTGTCTTTGTATCTATGTAACGGAATCATTGAACACGATTTTCACCCACTTAGAAATATTGGATCGACTTGAAACTTTGTGTACTTGTAAAGGACCCGTGACAATACAATAATTTCATATTTTGTTTCTAGAACTCTGGCCAGAATCATCAGAAAATCAAAAAAATGAAAACTGGTATAATAGGTTGCGGACTTGTCGAGTTTTTAGTCAATCGTTGTAAGAGCTCAGTTGGTAGAGCAGTCAACTCTTAGTAGTATATAATTTCAGTAATCCATACGTCGCTGGTTGAAATCCGGCTGGGAGGGTTTCTTTTATAGAAAAGTATTACTTTTAGCTCATACTACAATAGTATCGAATTTAAAGATATTTACATTTTTATCTTCTTCTGTAAAATATTAAAACTAAAAAATAAAAAATAAATAATAGTTTTAAAAAACTAAAAGAACACGCTTTATTAGAAAACTAAAAAAATGAAAAATAATTTTAATTTCCAATACGCTTGGGATAAAATAAAGTGGTCAACAAAAAAATCATCTCCAACGCATATAGAATAAAATTAGAGTTATCAACAAAAAGAAAATAATTTTACCATCAAAAGCGTGGGGTGCTTTTTATGATTTTTACATTTTCTTCTTAGAGAGCTTACTTTTACCAATATCTGTTTATTATCAAATATATTAATTGATATAGAGCACCCCACGCTTTTGATGGTAAAATTATTTTCTTTTTGTTGATAACTCTAATTTTATTCTATATGTGTTGGAGATGATTTTTTTGTTGACCACTTTATTTTATCCCAAGCGTATTGGAAATTAAAATTATTTTTCATTTTTTAGTTTTCTAATAAAGCGTGTTCTTTTAGTTTTTTAAAACTATTATTTATTTATATAAAAGAAGATAATAAGTGCGGTGACGTGTTATTTATTGTCGAATTTCGACCAATGTGAACCCTTGCATGTATATTTTAACGTTTTCTAAGAGAAGTTGGGGTGACAAGGGTAACTGAAATGGATAAAGCATGCGTTAAAAAACATAATCAATAAGAATACATTTCACAGTTATTTCTTTTTACGATGTACAAGAGCGTGAAGTAGAATTTAATATGGAATGCTGGCGTGAACATATGTAAAAGTATATTGTAATGATAATGATGTAGAGGATGCAGTTTACAATTTTGTTGTCAGATATATTTATAGCTTCCCCGTGGAGAACACAATTTATTGTGATGCGTTTCAACTTCGGAATTAATACATCAGACCGGATGATGACCGCAAAATGAAACTCGCTGTTAATTAATACGTGTTCAGATATCCTGCCTCATCATTTTAATCGAGTACAACAAGATATTGTACATTATATTTATATTCATTTCATTTTGTGCACATTTTCAATGTCAAATTAAAATATACAGAGCGAATCAAAATTCTGAACATATTAAGTGAAAAAAGGAATTCCGAAGATAGCTTACAAATAGCAGCATATCAATTATTCAAAATTGCCAGCAAATATAATATGAAAATTTCCACATCAAAATCCAAAACAATGGCAATGTGTGGAAAAAACATACAACGGGTGAAAATTGAGATTGATGGAAAAATTATAGAACAAGTGTCAGATTTCTCTTACTTAGGAAGTGTATTTGCAGAGTATAAGAGTGACATTGATTCAAAATTACAAAAATATAATAAAATGAATGGGGTAATAGGAAGACATTTTGGTAAACAGATGAGAACAGAGACAAAACTAAGATTACATAACATCACATCAAAAGTTGCTCTAAAATATGGAAGTGAAATTTGGATTTTAAATAAAAGAAACTCTCATAAACTTCAAGTAAGCCAAATGCGCTTCTTACGATCATTGTTAGGAGTTAATAGACTGGATCACCAAAGGAACACTATTATCAGAGGAAAACTTGGAGTAACAAGTTTAAATGAAGATATACAAAGGCACCAACAAGAATGTAAAAATCATCTGAGAAGAATGGCAAGAAATAGACTTCCAAAATTGGCATTCCAATATACCCCAACTGGACATAGGGACCAAGGAAGACCAAAACATCGGTGGAAAGATCAAGACCATCTTCGCTAGGTTTACCGTACATGCCACATGGCCTAAAACGAATTTGTTCATGATGATGATGATGATGATGAGGAATTCCACTACACTTGATAGCAGTAGTTAAGAAAATGTATGAGAAAACAAAAATGAAATTAAATCAAAGGGAACCAATATACATATATATAACAGGAGGAGTTAGACAAGGTTGTCCACTATCAACCACTCTTTATTTTGACATGATAAAATCATGGAAGCAAATGACGACTGGGGGAATTAACTTAGGAAATATAGTAATAAAAACAGTAGCCTTTGCAGATGACCAGATTTTAATATCAAAAACAGAGCATGAACTACAAAATACAACATGGAAATATCATCAGAAAAATAAAAAACAATGGCCTTTCAAGGGCGCTCATCCAGTTCGGACAAAGACAATATTAGAAAATTAAGCAATAGAACAAGTGGTAAGATATAACTTCCTAGGTTGCGAAATATCATACACAGCGGAAACAGATATAAATAACAAAATAAATGAGTTTAATTATATAACAGGAACATTAAAAAGATATTTAAAAAATAAAGCCAGGAAATACTCAATAATGAAATTATTCAAGACAATGGCAGTGCCTATTAAAACTTATGGATCCAAAACTTGGACAGTGACAACACAACAATCTGCCAGGATACAAGCTGCTGAAATGAAATTTCTCAGACCAATAGCAGGATATCAAAGAACAGACAAAAAACATACCACAGAAATAAGACAACAACTAAAAGTAGAGGAATTAAACACAACAATAGTGAAATACAGAACAACTAGAAAGAACACTTGGCAAGGATGACTGAGAACAGAATACCAAAGCAGCATCCAACTATTCACCACGAGGAAGAAGAAGTTTGGGAAGACCAAAGAAAAGATGGAAACAGCAGCAATTTGGAGCCGGATCAGGCTAGTAAATAAGCCTAAACCGTGAAGAAGAAGAATACAAATTCTAAAGACAAACAATCACAAGTTGTTGAGGGTTGTTTTTTCTTACCGAGTGTTTTGATGTACGGGACCCATGGTCTCTGTTGGCTCATTATCGAGTAATTGCATTGTTTTTGTTTCGAAACACACATTTTTTTTTGTTTATTCGTATAGAAAAATGAAAACTTTTTAATAAGGTGGTATAAGATTTTTTTTTTTTTTTTTCCAATTTGAGTAACTAACGAACTCATTCATTGGCATTACAAAACTGGTAGGTTCATGGTCGTGTGGACATAAACTTTCTATGCATCCCTATCCTGAGCTAATGTTTTCCAATCATCCCTTGTATAATCTACTTCTCTCAAATCATGAGTAATGTTATTCTCCCACCTCACTTTTGATCTATCATCTGGCCGCTAACCCTCTGGTTTTCCTACAAGAAGCTTCACCTGCCCCATTTTAATTCCCCATTCGTGTCATATGTCCTGCCCATCACAGTCTACTATACTTAACTGGCTTCCTATAAAGACCATGTAACTCAGTATTATGTAGTCTTCTCCATTGGCCTGTCTTTTCGTCTCTCTTTGGTCCAAAAATATTCCTAAGAACTTAATTCTCAAATACTTGCAAACTTTTCTCCCCCCTTATTGTAAGAGTCCATGTTTCGCATCCATATAATATAACTGGGAGAAAAACTCCGCCATGGTCGGTCCCAAGCCCGGATGAGAAAGGAGGAGGGGGAGGAGTAACAACCTCGTTAAAAAACCAGGGTTCAGTTGGCTCCGACTGATAGTACTCTGTAAGGGTCCCTAGCCAAGGTTACGGTGAAGACCTCAACGGCAGAGTCGGCGCAGAAGGAGTCCTTCATCACGGCGGATCTGGCGGAAGAGGCAACCCTATCTCTAAGGGAAATAGAGAAACGCTGCCTTGCGGTGAAGAGGGATCTTCAAAGGCTATGGGAGGAAAACCCAGACAGAAATTTTCCTGGTCCTCCAGGTTGGGGGGTTTATGCTGTGGGCCAGCTCCCCACACATTAGAAAAAAAAACAAAATGCTAAAAGACCAAATCAATCAAAGCCGGAACTATATGAATGGCATCCGAACAGAAAGAAGAAAAGAGGGAGACCAAGGTTAACATGGAAGGAAAACATGAAGACAGTAATGCAAGCTAGAGGGCTAAGCATCGAAGATGCCCAAGACCGTAGGCTTTGGAGGTTTGGCACGTGAAGACGGCAGGAGCTGTAAAAACCCGAAGATAGAGAGAAAAATAGTTTGATATATTTTCAGTTTATCCTTTTTTTAGAGAAAGTGGGACGACAAGAGTCTCTGTAATGCATAATAGCACGCGTTTCTAGAATTGAGCCTATGTTTTATTTCTTTGTGCATCTCATTACTATTTGTAATTATTGCGCCTAGGTATATGAATTCAGCCACTTCTTCAAAATATCCCTCATTTGACATTAACTGTCCATTTCCATTATATAATGCTTTTCAATGTGTGAACATATATTTAGTTTTATGGGTGTTTACTTCCGGCCCCAAATTCTTTGTGTTACTAATTAGTGTTTCCACTGACCGGCTGGACACAAAACTCATTTCATTCTGCAACAACATTTCATCATGTCGAAAGTACCAGTTTCCAAGTCGTCTTTAGTTAAACAGTGGATACAAGATTTTCACCATTTAATATCGCATGGAAAAATTATATTCTGTGACGTTTGTAACAAACAAGTGAGTTAATTTTGTTTCATATTTTCCCTTCAAAGTGTGTACTTAGCTCTGTAAATTTAATGTGTTTAATACCTAGGCCTAGTATTTCTCTGTGTTTATAATTTTAAATACGCTAAACGAATAATAAAAGTCAACATTTTAAATAATTATTTTATCTACTATTGTAACAATCCCCTCCATGGTATCTTTACCTTGTCGTGGTGGAGTGGCTTGCATGCTTAAATGATCCTAAGAGCTATGCCGGCGGTAGCATTGCTGCCGATAGGGTTACCCATGCCGGACTGGTCGAAGGTGATAAGCCAGACGAAATAAGTACCTTGGTCGAAAGAGTGACGATCTTTCACCGTAAAAATACAACCGTCAAGAAATGCGGACATGGGTTCTACTGGGGTAAAAAGCATTAGCTCAGGATAG
This sequence comes from Diploptera punctata, assembly GCA_030220185.1. Classification (NCBI taxonomy): domain Eukaryota; kingdom Metazoa; phylum Arthropoda; class Insecta; order Blattodea; family Blaberidae; genus Diploptera; species Diploptera punctata. The sequence continues at coordinate 848,991 of JASPKZ010002312.1, read as the reverse complement.
GGATGTATGGAGAGCTTATGTCCGCGCGGCCATGAACCTACGGGTTCGATAGTGCCAGTGAGTAAGTAAGTAACTATTGTAACAATCAGTGACGCTTTTGTTCCTAGTTACTCGGCAACAAAATCAATAATCTGCATTCTAACAAAACTCGTTATCAAAACATAAAATACAGGTTCAACAAAACGTAAAATACACTTTAGTGATGATTTTGTATAACTACATAATAGTAGGGCCTATATTACGATGCAAGGCTGGGGAGTGGTATTTACAGAATCGAGGAAAATATTTAAAAACCAAGCGATAGGGAGATTTTTAATTTCCGAGATTCTGTAAAACACTTCACAAACGTGCGTTGTACATTATTTTTTGCGCGATGATGTTCTCACATTAATAAATAGTAGTAAAATAATAACATATTTCTTGGAAATATGTGCGTTCATTATAAACAATTGAGTAACGTTAACAGTATGGGCAATGTTAATTAGCTGAAAGTACAGGAGGCCGTGAGACTATTATTATTGATAAAATGGCCGCAAGTACGTATTTATTGTTTTATATTGTTTCAAATAAAGTTCAGTTCATTTAAAATGCAGTGATTTGTTTCGTATAATGTATATTAACGCTACCTTCTGGATATTTTTTGTATATACCTTGTTTGTAGTATACATAGAGGACAGTGGTTTTACTTTTCAGCACGTGGGTGTAAATGTAATATTACAGTATAGTTATTAAGGTTGGCAATCCCGAAATGTAGGAAGTTGAACTTTTCAATCATGGTCGCCATTGCTGTAAGTACGACAAAACGCACTATCGCGCAAAAATAAACTTTTCTTGATTTTTCTGGAAGTATATTAATAGTTACATCTTGAACTGCTTTTAAAATGTTTCCTGATGAACTGTGAAAATCACCTTCTCCGCTCATTTTTACTTTAAATATCATATATGAAACTAGCACCCAAAATTTCACAATGTAACGACAATATTTATTGATTTATCGGTTTTTTTTCTCCAAAGTCCACATTGCACTTCGTCTAAACATATCGTTCCCGCAATAAATAAATTTCATTAAATATACTAAATATACAACATGTACCAAAATACTCTGAACATAGATAAAATATTGTAGACAACACGTTACAAAATTAGGTTTAGTAATTAATCGTCTAAATAACTATAATAATAAACTATATATGATATAATATAATTTCATAATTTTTAAAGTTTACTACTAGCATAATCAGAAGAAGAATTACAAATCATGACATGTGCATTAAATAATATTAAAAAACGGTATAATATAAAAAATTCATGTCGAAAAACAAAATCGATGACCATGTGTGTGTAAACTGTATTAAGAGTGAAAATTGTAATAGAGAACAATATCATTGAACAAGCTAATTAATTTTAAGGGGGTGATGGGTGAAATATATATAGTACAAACATTCACAGCATCATACATAATGATGCGTTTATGTTTCATTCTTGTGAGACATTTATTTTATGAGTTGTTAAATATTATATTTTTTAAAAAAAATGCATATATTGTAATTAAACGGATTCCAGAATTTTTAGTAAAATGTATGATGTTTTTTCTACAAGACCCCTAAAAAATTTAGAAAATCATCATGCATTAGAATTCTTATAACGTGAATACAAAGGGATAAAAAACATCTTGTACCTCACGCGTGGAATTACAAAAAAAATTGCATACATTTTATTTTTTATTTCTTAAAATACTACTTCAGTCATGAAACCCATGAACTGCTTTGTTACCCATTGTCTTTGGGGCATGCAGTAAAAATTTGAACCTTATAGGACAAAAGTGCTGAATTCCATTCAATTTTGAATGTACAAGAATGCAGTGGAAATAAAAGTGTGGAAAAACAAGTATAAAGATTTGCATGCACATAGTATTTAACTGGCGCAGCCTTTTACCTCTGACATAATTTAGGGCACATAGAAGCGCCATAGGCCTCTGAAACTTTGCCAACATATACATTAGAGTACAGGCTATTTTTTAGTACAAAAAACAAAAAATGCCAAGTTTGATCTCAAATGTTCAATTTTTCACCCACTGCCCCTTAAATACTTAGGCAATTTGATAACAGAATCCAAAACTTATTTAGATACAAAAATACAAACATATAATAAAATTAACGGAACCTTTGGGAAATATATTGTTTTACAAAATTACGAATTCACAATATCACAGCAAAGACAGCCTTAAAATTTCGCAGTGAAATGTGGATACTGAGAAAGAGGGATACACAAAGATTGCAAGCAGCACTAATGAAATTTCTCAGACATATAATGGGAGTAACACATATGGATCGTATAAGAAGTGAATCTATCAGGAAAAAAATTAATGGAATAAATATAGTGTAGGAAACACTGGTCAACATGATTTTTGTCTCGTGAGTACCAATAGCTGTACTTATTGCAGTTTTTTATCGTGTTTTCAAATATGTATTCCGAATTTCTCCATCACCCACAGTTTTCTTTATTTCAATTTCAATTAGAATAATGGATTTAAATAATAATTTTTTAATAAACGTTTTTCCGTCCATTTGTCAATTGTAAAATAAAACCAAATGAGCTAACTCAGGAGATTTCAGCTATGGAAAAGAGATATCAAGGCAAATGGAATCCTATATGCTGGCCTATTATTGTTGGACCATCAAGAGGGATGCTCCACAGGCGAAATATAGCAGAAAATAGTCATTTCTTACTTTCTAGGCGAGTCCGAACGTTCGAATATTGTGTAGTTATGAATGTAGAAAATATTAAAGTGTTTGAAATTATAAATTCCTGTCTCTTGGAAACCTTGCGTGATGGAGAAAAACCGATATCATATTTGAATTCAGGAGAAAAAAATACTATCAGAATCACATGTTTTTCTTTCTGAGACAAAAACAAAAGTTTATTTTTTTGTTGCTCAGTGAAATTAATGATTACCAACAAAATTGGCTACAGCGTGTAAGAAGAATGACCAAGGACAGAATACCTTGGCAGGCTTTAAACTACAAACCGAGTGGTAAAAGAGACATTGCACGACCACTGACAGGATGGAGACTACAGACTCATCTGGAGGATACAGGAACAGGCTAATAAAAAATCTAAACCTTAACTGTTCATGATGATGATGATGATGATGATGAAGATGAAAAATGTATCAGTTAATTTAAATATTAATAATATATTTTATTGATAAATGCGTACTAAAATTACTAACTTGAATCTACTTGAAAAATATTTTCAGAACCTATTTTGCATGGTGATCAGAACTTAATTTAGGCACCTAAAATAGGATTTTTACGTAGAACACAAAAATGCGAGGTCAATTCATGACTATTTGTAGGTAACGAATTTAGAAAAATATTTTCATGAGAACAAAAACTCAATAGCTACAATCCTAAGGAATTAGCTAAAAGCAGTGATATTACTATCATCGATTTATGGTTAAAAGTTGACGGTTGTTGGAACAATTTTAAGAGACACTGGAAGGAGCTGAAATCTTGAAGGAAACAAGAGCTGGATTAAGTTTGGGCCGCAATTTAATTAAGAACACGGCGTGGAGTTATGTTGTACCAAAATTCCATAATGAGGAATCCAATAATACCAGAGAGCGCCATTCACTAGGAATTCTGTTCTGATTATCGATTTCAATAGCAATGTGCCTCACGTATTGTTCGCTTCCCGATACCTCTAATATAAAAATTTGCATCAGGGATGCACAAACAATCTCAAATACCGTATCACAGAATGCCTCATTAAAATTATTAATCATAAACATCATTTGTAAAGCCTGTTTTGATAGACGAGATATCTCCATTCGATTTATATGTTGAAACCATTTTAATTTGTTGTCTGTCAATTTATTTGCTAATTCATACAGGTGTTTGTAATTCATCATCATCCAGGGATTATGCCTGTTGGCTCGTTCCGGTTTCATGAAAGCTAGAATTGTTAAAATTGTTCAGACCATCTTCTGTGTGGGCGTCCAACATTTCTCCTTCCGGTTTATAATTTAGCAATAATTTTGGAAATCTTCCTTCTGGCATTCTATCAATATGCTCTTTCCAGTCGTTCCTATATTTAATTATTCGGTCTGTAAGTTTGAAAATATTTAGTTCCTTTCTTATATCTTCATTTCTTTTCTTGTCCAGCAGAGTATATCCTGCTAGGCCTATATTTTTTTTAAAAATCTCATCTCAGCTGCTTCCAATCTTTGTTCTTGTCTTTTAGTGATCGTCCAACATTCTGATCCATATATCAATACAGGAACAGCCATCACTTTATAAAATTTAATTTTTGTTTCTATTCTTGTGTTTTTAAGGGTTCTTTTAACAGTGCCACACATTAGATTACATTTATTTAATGTTTGTAATTGTTCCCTGAATTCAGTATTGCGGATATGATCTCCCAAAGTGTGTCCTGCTATCCTTCTTAAGAAACGCATTTCAGCCGTTTCTATCTTCTTTTTACCAAATTTATTTAATGTATAGTTTTCACTTCCGTATGTTAGGAGCGAGACTGCCAAGGCCTTATAAAATCTCGTCATTGCCTTTTATTGGAAAACATTCCATTGGACGTCCCATGACCAGATGGGGGGATATGCTTTGAGTCGGCAAAGCCTTGCAGCCTAACCTTAAATTTGAAGAAGATAAACACAATTTTAGTGCGAGGAGAGACAACAAGCCCACTCTATTGGGGCTGGAAGTACTAAACCGATAATATATACAACTGTTATTCTACCAGTTATATTGTATGGATGTGAAACATGGACTCTTACTTTATGGAAGGAAAAAAATAATGATCATTTGATAATAAAGTTGTTAGGAAAAATTTTGAACGAAAGAAAGACGAACAGACTGGCGAACGGAGAAGATTACATAACAATGAGCTACATGATATTTATAGGAAACCAGATGTAATAAGAACAGTTAGTTCTCATATACTGCGATGGGTAGGACATGTGGCACAAATCGAATGGGGAATAAGTAGGCCAGTAATGAGATGGGAGAATAACATTAATCATGATTTTGGTATAGTAGATAATAATAATAATAATAAATAGTAATTATAATACTAATAATAATAATAATAATAATAATAATAATACTATTATTATTATTATTATTATTCATTTTCATCCAAAGTAATTCTGCCCGAGGGCAGATCTTTCACTGCAATCATAGCATTTTCATGCTATGCTTGCAGCTTTACTAGAGAATTGTAGGTGTGGTAGCTTCCCGTTGCTTTCCACACCGGTGATGGATGATGATGATGATGATGATAATGATAAGGATGATGATGATGGCCATATGATTTCGAGAACCGTTTGGGCCTTAAAGTTTTCCACTAGATCAACCCACATACAATATAATTCGTTAAAAATAACGAGTACCCAATGAACAGCTTTGAAAATGGAACCGGTTCCGAAAGACCTAGCTGAATATTTTATATAAATATAATTTGATGAGGACGATTGCCACAACAGGTACAAATTTGAAATTCTGATAAGCCACGATAAGGAGACATGTGGTTATAATGACGATTATACAGGGAATTAATTTAAAATATCAGCTCAGGATACGAATTATATGGAGAACTTATATACGCGCGGTCATGAAGCTATGGGTTCGATAGTGCCAGTGAGATAGTAAATAGTGTACAAACATTGTACTTATCTCCAGGGCATATAACTGGGACGTGAGTAACAAAATTCCCTCAAATAACAGGCGGTTTCCTTTCTCTATAATATTATGAACAGGTTTGGTCAGAATATGAAGCCAGGCACTATGTTCGACCTTATATAATAATGTTTGTGAATTGGAGGACAATTGCAGAGCTGCGGTCATTCCAGGAGCTGATACCTGCTTTTAATAGACATCCGCCTTTCAAGTTGAACTCGGAGAAATACCCCTCGGCTATTAATCCTATTTCTTGTGCTGATATGGAGGGAAGCTTAGGCTTAGGACCTTACAACATCACTATCCCTTATGCTCGACCTACAATATTACTACTTAATTAGGATCCCACACACGATCAAACAATAGGAATGAGATGCACAAGGAAATTAAACATAGGTACAATTCTGGAAATTAGCATTATTATCTAATATATATATATTTTTTTTTTCAAATGCCCCAGATTTGACTTTCGACATTCCGGTTTCTCTCCTGGCATGGCGTACTTGTAACCCACTCCTGAGGTTGGGGCGCCTGGAAGGCGGGGTTACGTTGCCCCGATGATATGATGGGTGATGATAGTGGTGCGCCAAGAGAGTCCCTAATCCTAAGCTTAACTTAAGATGAATATGAATGATGATGATTGCGATGGCCATATGATTTCGGGGACCGTTTGGGCCTTAAAGTTTTGCTGACATTTGTCTAACAGGTGAGGAAAAACTCCGATAAAACCTCACCCAGAAAAACTGTCCCGACCGGGGATCGAACCCGGGCCCGCTGCGTGACAAGGCAGCACGCTACCCCGAGACCACAGCGGTGTACTTGTACTGTCTAATATATAAAAATCAATGTTTATTTGTTTGTTCGTATTCTATGCGCGGCCATACCGTTAATCCGATTTTGATGTTTTTTTTTTGCAAAATGTTTAAGAGATTCCCGGGATGAACACAGACTATAAGAGAGTTTGTGATATTCAACCCTTTCACCCCTAAAAATCACCCTTTGTAGTGAAAAACGTGAAATAAAGTCCCTATTTGTACGCTTAAATGGCTTACGCTGCCTAAACATAAATACACCAAATTAATAAACACAGAATTGAATATCTCAAAAAACTCTACAAATAAGTCCGCGACAACATATGTTTATTTTTTACGGATAACTCACAATAACCATTTTTGTCTTTAATTGATCCCAAGAAGATCGGGATAAGTAGATTCCCTGGCGTGCGTGCTCTGCCATACCGTTCATCCGATTGAGATGGGGCTTTTTGAAAAATGTTCAGGAGATTACGGGGATGAACATAGGCTATAAGAGAGTTGTAATTATCAACGCCACACCCCTGAAAATCGCCCTTTGTAGTGAAAAACGTGAAATAAATTCCCTATTTGTACGCTTAAATGGTTTACGCTGCCTAAACCATAACAAATACACCAAATTAATGTACACAGAATTGAATATCTAAAAAAAAAAAACTCTGCAAAAAAGTCCGCAACAGCATATGTTTATCTTCTACGGATAACTCACAATAATCATTTTTGTCTTTAATTGATCCCAAGAAGATCGGGATAAGTAGATTCCCGGGCATGCGTGCTCTGCCATACCGTTCATCCGATTGATTTGGGGCTTTTTGGAAAATGTTCAGGAGATTCCGGGGATGAACATAGGCTGTAAGAGAGTTTAATTATCAACGCCTTCACCCCCGAAAATCACGCTTTGTAGTGAAAAACGTGAAATAAAGTCCCTATTTTGACGCTTAAATGGTTTACGCCGCCTAAACCATAACAAATACACCAAATTAATGTACACAGAATTGAATATCTAAAAAAACTCTACAAAAAAGTCTGCGACAGCATATGTTTATCTTCTACGGATAACTCACAATAACTATTTTAGCTAGTATTTTATATTACACGGACTCTTGTCATCCAAACTTCTCTTAAAATACGTTTAACTGAAAATATATGAAACTGTTGTTCTCTCAGTTATATTATATGGATGTGAAACATGGAGTCTTACTTTAAGGGAGGACAAAATATTACGAGTATTTGTGAATAAAGTTTTTAGAAAATGTTTGGATCAAAGAGATATGAACAGACAGGCAAAAGGAGAAGACTACATAACAGTGAGCTACGTGATCTTTATGAGAAACCAGATATAATATGAAAAATTAAGTCTCGTAGAGTGCGACAGATAGGTCTAGTGGCACGAACGGGCATGGAAACTTCTTGTAGGGAAATCAGAGGAATGTAGACCAAGAAAGTGATGGGAGAATGACATTAACCATGATTTGATGGAGGTAAATTATGCAGGGGATGATTGGAAACATTAGCCCAGGATTGGGGTATATGGTGAGGTTATATCCGTGTGGCCTTAACTTCCGGGCTCGGTAGTGCCAATGAGTTCGTTATGAAATAAAAGATATACTTCTTCTTTTTCTTCACGGTTTAGGCTTATTTACTAGCCTGTTTCGGCTCCAAATTGCTGCTCTTTCCATCTTTTCCTTGGTCTTCCCAAACTTCTTCTTCCTCGTGATGAATAGTTGTATGCTGCTTTTGGTATTCTATTCTCAGTCATCCTTGTCAAGTGTGAAAAGGTATACTAACTAACTAACTAACTAACTCACTGGCACTATCGAATTCGTGAGTTCATGGCCACACGGACATAAGCTCACCATATATCCCTATCCTGGACTAATGTTTTCCGATCATTCCCTGTATAATGTACTCCCTCAAACCATGGTTAATATTGTTCTCTCACCTCATTCTTGTCCTGCCTACTGGGTGCTTTCCTTCTGGTTTTCCTGCAAGAAGTTTTCCTGGTCCCCTTTCATTGCCCATTCGTGCCACATGTCCTGTCCATCGCAGTCTAAGAGACTTAACCGTTCTTATTATAACATGTTTCTCATAAAGATCATGGGTCTCACTGTTAAGTAGTCTTCTCCATTCACCTGTCTGTTCATCTCTCTTTGGTCCAAAATTATTTCCTCTCTATCTTTCTTCGGGTTTTTACAGCTGCTGCCGTCTTCCCGTGCCAAACCTCCAAAGCCTACGATCTTGGGCATCTTCAATGCTTAGCCCTCTTGCTTGCATTAATGTCTTCATGTTTTCCTTCCATGTTAACTTCGGTCTCCCTCTCTTCCTCCTTCTGGTCGGATGCCATTGATATAGTTGCTTTGGCCATCGCTCATCTTCCATTCTTAAAACATGTCCTAACCACTTTAATTCCTTCTCCTCAATTCTTTCAATTATGCTTTCTTCTGCTTCCAATATATTTCTAATGTCCTTATTTGTGACATGTTCTAATTTTGACTTTCTGGCACTTCTGCGTAAATATCCATTATTTCCTAAGAACTTTATTCTCAAACACTTGTAATATTTTCTCTTCCTTTAAAATAAGAGTTAATGTTTCACATCCATAGAATATAACTGGGAGAATAACAGTTTTATATATTTTCAGTTTAACGTTTTTAGAAAAATTGGGATGACAAGGGCAGTATTAGTTACTAAATGTGAGATACAGTGAATGTTTTCACAAAATATTGCTATTTCGAGACTTTAAATATTACAGATTTATACAACAAAGAATGCCCTACAACACACTACAATATTACAATGGTCACCACTAGGATCACTGATTTACAACAGTGTTGTCATTACTTATCGAATATCCTAGCATATTTGAATATCATAAGATACTTTTTAGCTCTCGTCACGTTCGAGTCCTTTATATTACAATATTGTACATTTGAAATGCTTTGTATCATAATGTATTTTCCCTCCAGCCTCAAGGAACATATCAGAATAATAAAGGACTGTTTGGGAACCTTCTCTCTTGAATTTTAAACAAGGGAAATTGATATTGCATGCAATAAATCAGTTAGGTAAAAACAAAAAAAGAGAACAGAATCAATTTAGTACACAGACCCTGGAGTTAAACAATGGGCACGGCCTACTGCCGATGGCTGCACTCACTATTCATCTGGCTCGACAAATCAGATAACCAATAATGGAAATATCAGTAACAGTTGTGTGTTTTTTTTGGTCAGTATATGATATACGACTTTCAATAACAGGGTATATGTTACACACAGGGTGACTTGTAAATCAGACATCTTAAAAACACAGTTGTATTAATTATATTAGAATAAAATAATAATTAATATTCACAACAGGTGGGACGATAGCTGCTAATAACAGGGTACCTGTTTATTTTCTTAACTGACACTGCTTTATTAGAATATCAACAAATGAGCAATCTTCCAGTTGTAACGTAAACAAACCAGATGTATTATTGCGTCTTCATTGGTCGAATAAAGGTTTTATCTTTAAGCCAGTATATCAAAGACTGCCGACTCAAAAATAGTTCAAAACAAACCTCACTTCAAATTTCCTTAGACAATATAACATATAACCGTGTTCCATATATTCTTTTGCTATTCCTGTATGTTTTAAACTTTTCTTACCAAGCCAATTACTTAAAATAATTATAGGTTATTATTATTATTATTGTTATTATTATTATTATTATTATTATTATTATTATTATTATTATTATTATTATTATTATTATTCATTCTTTAATCGACTGCGGTGGACTAGTGGTTATGCTCCTTGCCTCTGGTCCCGAGGGTAGCGGGTTCAAACCCGGCCGGGGTCCATGGATTTTTTAGGACGGAAAAATCCAAGGAGCAAGTCCTCCGGGAGGGACTTTAAGCCGTGGGTCCAGAGTCTGAAGATTTTCAGGCTCGTAAAAAATCCTTAAGCCTGAATGAAAAGGCCTCTAAGCAAAATTTACCGAATTTTCCCGTCCTAGTACTACCTTGGTTTCCTAGATGTCAGTATGAGGCGGAACGCTGACTAAGGACCACTCAAATGACATCTATACGAAAACAAGTGTAACTAAATTAGTATGGTTCAAATTCTTCCCTGTAGGGGGAGAGCGCCTAAATCCCTGCAAGGGTAAAACATGGGCTTACAGTACAATACAATTATTATTATTATTATTATTATTATTATTATTATTATTATTATTATTATTATTATTATTATTATTATTATTATTTACAAGGAAATTAAACATAGGCTCAATTCTGGAAATGCATATTATTATGCATTAAAGAGCCTCTTGACTTCCCAACTCCTTTCAAAAAACGTTAAACTGAAAATATATAAAACTATTATTCTACCAGTTATATTATATGGGTGCGAAACATGGACTCTTACTTTAAGGCAGGAAAGGAGATTACGAGTATTTGAGAATAAAGTTCTTAGGAAAATTTTTGGACCAAAGAGAGATGAACAGGCAGGTGAATGGAGATGACTGCCTAACAGTGAATTGCATGGTCTTTATAGGAAGCCAGATATAATGAGAACAGTTAAGTCCGTGGACTGTGATGGACAGGACATGTGGCACAAATTGGAAATGAAATGCGTGCATGGAAGCTTCTTGTAGGAAAACCGGGGGGAAAACACCCAGTTTGTAGACCAAGAATGAGGCGGGAGAATAATATTAGCTATGATTTGAGGGAAGTAGATTATACAGGGGATGATTGAAAAACATTGGCTCAGGATAGGGATATATGGAGAGCTTATGTCCGCACGGCCATGAATCTACGGGTTCGATAGTGCCAGTGAGTTAGTTAGTTAGTTAATTTAACAAGTATTACTAGGATGAAAATGTCGATAAATTTTGCTTAGAGGCCTATTTTTTCAGTTTTAAGGTTCTTTTTACGGGCCTGAAAATATCCAGACTCAGATACTTCTTCTTTGGATTTTTACATCCTAAAAAAATCAATCAACTCCGGCCGGGTTTGAACCCACGACCTTCGAAACTAGAGGAACACAACCACTAGATAACCGCTGCCGAAATAATTTTTGTTTTAAATAATAATATAGTACCTTTTATTCTATCCGTCTTCCTCAGTTAGATTATTGACTATTTAACTCATGCCTCAAATGGGAGTCAATGACCAATCACGTTTCAATAAATTTTGTTTTACAACCAATCACAGTCGTGATTCACCTCGATAATTATCGAATTTTGATCAGCAAAATATAGAAAATTGCTCCTTTTTTAATATTCTGAACAGGTCAAAATATTATTTTGCATTGACTGACTCTCTAACAAATGCGTTGAATATAGCAAATAATGAACAGGTTCATTCGACCTACACATTTGATAATTGAGTGTTCAATAATTGTGTTTTTAAATACTGATTTTACTGAGTTGCTTCCGAAAATATGAATTAATAACCTGTAATGTTGGTTATAATATACAGTTTGATGTGTTTCATTTTTTTCTCCACTAGGGTGTATTCTTACAATATTGCGATCCTATTTGGCAATAAATAGTATGATCAAGCTGCAGTTATGAACAAACGAAACATATCCAAATATTTCTCATTTGTTTTCAAACATTGCCTTTTACATTAAATATATAAATATTTAAAAATAACTATATTTAAAAAATGATTTGTGAGTAAACAGCTTAATTGTATTCGTACAATAGTTCAAACAAATGCCACTCTTGGTTTCCAAATTCTACAGCATTTTTTAATAATACAGCGTGTTCTAAAATGATGGACGGGGTTTCAAAGTTCTTTAATTTCCCTTACATGATATGTATATATATATATATATATATAAACAAAACTTACATGGGATTAAAGAGAAACTCTTCGAGTTTTCATAACATACTGTACTTTATAAGTATTCGATGTGAGCACCTTTCGTTACACGGCACATATCTAGTCGAAAGTCGAATTCCTCCCAAACATTGGTCAGCATATTTGGAGTAATGGATTCAAGAGCAGCAACAATCCTTCTTCTCAAGTCTGGAATGTCGACGGAAGTGATGGTACGTACACATGAACCTTCACATACCCCACAGAAATAAATCACAAGGTGTGAGATCGGGAGACCGTGGGAGCTATGGGAATAAACCATGTCATCCGCTCCGGCGATGCGTCATTTGGTGTTCGTGGACGTCCTGGTCTTTTCCTTTTACATATACATCTAGTTGTTTCTAACTGCTTATACTATCCACGGATAATTTTTATCTGTCGGAGGATCAATTCCAAATTGCCGTCGGAAAGCTCGCTGAACTGCAACAATGAAACCAGACCTCGCAAATTGTAAAACACAATGACGTCTGTACAGGAATCGCCATTTTCACAAATTTAACGCTGACGACGTAATAATGACAAGAAACAAATTACTGCATACAGGATATGAAACTTTCACAGTTTTTTTTTTCATTATAGCAAATAATCACGCATCCAATTTCGTTTGTGAAGCTATACCAACTACTTAAAACCCCGTCCATCATTTTGGAACACGGTGTATAAGAAGATATTTTTTACGTCTCTTCTCCGTTTGTACCCCATAACAAAGATTAAGCACGTAGAATGATGAGAGATTTAATCAGAATTGGATGGGAGTTACTCAATATAAATATTTAAAAGCAATATGGCGGGGGATGAAAATCGTGACACACAAATTAAAAGGGAAACAAAAGAGGGCGGAAACTACTGTCACTTTTTTATACCTCGTTATTGAATACAGGTACATTATACTCGCTTAACGTATTGAGAAATTGAATTTCATTTTCTAATTTACGGTCGAGATGTTGTTCATATGTTGTTGATAGAAAAGGATACCCAAATATGAAATATTTGAGTATGTAAAGGTAGCCAAACACACCTGGTACTACATGAGTGGATGTTTTATAAGTGCCTAGTGTTATACGTACAGTATGAGTTCTATTTATACTAGAGTCGATAGATGAGGTTACAATTCTGTGGCCACGCAGAAACATAATAATAATAATAATAATAATAATAATAATAATATAATAATAATAATAATAATAATACTTTATTTATTCTGGCAGAGTTAAGGCCATAAGGCCCTCTCTTCCACTCAACCAGCACAAATACAAATAAATATTCGACAAATATAGATATACACTATACTAATTATAAACAGTTAAAGATACAATAAATGTAGCAATGTAAATGTCATGTACAAACAACATTTTTATAGGGTAATAACAATAATGATACAATAATAATAATAATAATATAAATATGATAAATTATACGGGAAACACCAATTAATAATATATATATATATTATATATATATATATTATATATATATATATATATATATCTTACACTGGATAATAATGAAGTCGAGTTTAGAGCAAATATAAATTTAGATTTCTTTTAAAAGATGCCAATGTCCGGCAGCCCCGTATTTCTTGTGGTAGGGAATTCCAGTTGCGAGAACTGGAGATGGTATATGACATGGAGTGATGTGATGTCCTATGTTGCGGTATATTAAGTAAGAGACTATGTTGTGATCTTGTGTATGTAATATTACAGTATAGTTATTTAGGTTGGCTACCCCTAAATGTAGGAAGTTGAACTTTCAATCATGGTCGCCATTGCTGTAAGTACGACAAAACGCACTATCGCGCAAAAAAACGTATTAACATGCAATTAGGTAATTTTTGGTTCTCGCGTATCATTTAGGTATACAGAATTCTTGAATATGTCTCTTTTGAGTGTGATTGCGAAAATTAAGCGAGAAAACATAACTTCTGACGAGAGCTTAATATGATTAATAGGGACTGGATTCTTAGGTATATACCTTTTTTTTTTCATTATTCTAAAACGAAAAAATAATTTAATAATTTTCGCAATCACACTCAAAAGAGACATATTCAAGAATTCTGTATACCTAAATGATACGCGAGAACCAAAAATTACCTAATTGCATGTTAATACGTTTTTTTGCGCGATAATGCGTTTTGTCGTACTTACAGCAATGGCGACCATGATTGAAAGTTCAACTTCCTACATTTCGGGGTAGCCACCTAAATAACTATACTGTAATATTACATATTACAAACCTCGTGCGGGAAGTAAAATCAGTGCCCTTTATGTATACTACTTTCAATGTATATACAAACATATATCCAAAAGGTGTTTATATACATTACACGAAACAAATCACTGCATTTTAAATGAACTGAACTTTATTTGAAACAATATAAATACGTATTTGCCGCCATTTTATTACTAATTGGTGTCACGACCTACTGTAACCTCTACTAATAAACATTACCCACACTGTTAACGTTAGTCAGTTGATTATAATGATCGCAAATATTTCCAACAAAGATGTCATTCTTTTACGATTATTTATTATTTTGAAAACACCATCGCGAAAAAAATAAGTGTACAACGCACGTTTGTGAAGTGTTTTACAGAATTTCGGAAATTAAAAACATCGCTATCGCTCGGTTTTTAAACATTTCCTCACTTCTGTAAAAATCACTTCCCAACCTCGCATCGTAATATACTATTGATCCATTTACTCCGTCGTCTTCTTCTTCGTCTTCTTCTTCCTTCCAAGCATTAGGCCAAGACCTGTTACGATCCTATAGAAAATTTTCCCTCCAGCATTCATAGGACGGCCCAGAGATCTTCGTCCTCTTGGTATATAATTATAAACAGCTTTGCGGATCCGATTTGAACTCATTCTTTCGAGATGGTGTTTCCAATTTAGTTGGAACTGTTTAATATATTCCAAAATTGGCGTCCGTCGTATTTTTGGTATATTTGAATCATTAATTATGTAATTAATGTATATGTAATTATGTATTAGAGGGACTCTTGTTGTCCCAATTTCTCTCAAAAACATTAAACTGAAAATATGTAGAACTGTTATTCTCCCAGTTATATTATATGGATGTGAAGCATAGACTCTTACTTTAAGAGAGGAAAGGAGATTACGAGTATTAGAAGATACAGTTGTTAGGATTTTTTTTTGTATCAAAGAGAGATGAACAGAAAGGCGAATGGAGAAACTACATAACAGTGAGCTACATGATCTATATAGGAAACCAGTTGCAATAAGAACAGTACGTCTCGTAGACTGCGATGGTCAGAACATGTATCACGAATGGGGAATGAAAGGGAGAGGGCACTGAAACTCCTTGTAGGAAAACCAGAGGGAAAGCGCCCAGTAGGCAGGGAGAGAATGAGGTGGGAGAAAAACATTAACCATGATTTGAGGGAAGAAGATTATACAGACTATTTAACTCATGCCACAAATTCTAGTCAATGACCAATCACATTTCAATGAATGTTGTTTTACAACCAATGACAGTCGTGTTTCACCTCTCTCTTTATCGATTTATCTTTATCAACTCCTGCTTTTGTGATAAAGATAGCTCCTCCTTTTTAATGTTCTGAACAGGTCAAAACAATATTTTTCTCCAACAAATACATTGAATATAGCAAATAATCAAAATATTTCTTGATTTTACTGAGTTGTTTACTAAAAAAATAAATAAATAACCCGTAATGTTGATTATGATATATAGTTTGATGTGTTTCATTATTACTCCACTTGGGTGCACTCTTACAATATTGCGATCTCATTTGGCAATAAATAATATGATCAAGCAGCAGTGAATGAACATAACCTCACATTTCTCATTTGTTTTTAAACATCGCCGTTACATTAAATATATAAATATTTTAAAATAACTATAGTTAAACAATGATTTGTGAGTAAACAGCTTAATGTTATTCGTTAAATAGTCCTAACAAATGCCACTCTTGAATTCCAAATTATCTAGATAAATTCGCTCCTCACTTCGTGAGTCGTGAATTTATCGATAATTTGGAAATCACTCGTGGCATTACTTATGAAGATGGTTGGAAAACATTAGCTCAGGATTTGGATGTTTTGAGGGGTTATGTCCGCGCGGACATGAACCTACGGTTTCGATACTGCCAGTGATTTATTTAGTGATTATAGAAAAATTAAGGCTATGTTCCCTACTGAGAGGACTGTCTGAGAAGGTAATGCGGTAATCCCCTCCCAGAAGTGTTTTGTTTTAATTTTTCTCGTTAAATGCTGTCAGTCTAGGCTTCATTATGTAAAATTTTAATGAAAAACCTCGCTGGGTCCCAGATGTTAAAAATATACCCCGAGGGGTGGTTTGACTTCTAATCCATTTCATAGGGCCTATCACTGATAGCAGGGGGTGCAACTAAATGACAGACTGGAGGCATCTTAAAGACGCGAGTTTTAAAAACTTGTGTCTTAAAGAAGGGTGTATCTAGGGCTAGGTTTCTTCCAGATGTTGTATCCACCCTTCATAAGTGAGGGTTGAAAGCCCTTTCTTCCTGTTTCCGATGCCATGTCATCAGAGACGGCTCGTGATGTATGTAATAGCACATATTTAGCATGTCTAGTTAAAAGTTATAATAATAATAATAATAATAATAATAATAATAATAATAATAATAATAATAATAATAATAATAATAATCTTGTCTCTCGGGGGCACGCCGTAGCGTAGTGGTTAAGGCACTGAGCTACAAGCCGGAGGGTCGAGGGTTCAAGTCCCGTTGGGGTCAGGATTTTTAAACTGACCCAAACCCTCTGGCGGCACTATGACCCTGGGGTCGACTCAGCCTCTAACTGAAATGAGTACCAGACGCTTGTTCTGGGGTAAAGGCGGCCGTCACGCAGGGCTGACAACCCGGCTGACATAAAGTGCCGATTGTCTAGAAAAAGTGGGAGCCTTAACCTCCTACTACCCCAAGGGCCTCCTGAGGCCTGTTGTGGGATCACTTTTTTTAGTGTTCTCTCGGAAGAGGGAATACAAGTTGGGCATGGAAACTTCTTGTAGGAAAACTCCATTCGTGTCACATGTTCTTGTCATTGCAGTCTAAGAGACTTAAACATTCTCATTATATCTGGTTTCCCATAAAGATAATGTAGCTCACTGTTATGTAAGTCTTCTCCATTCGCCTATTTGTCTCTCTTTGGTCCAAAAAAATTCTTGAGAACTTTATTCTCAAATACTCGTAATCTTTTCTCCTTCTTTAAAGTAAGAGTCTATGTTTCACATCCATATAACTGAGAGAATAAAAGTTCTATATTTTTTTATTTTTTTATTTTTGAGGCGACTCCATGGCACAAGCGGTTTGATTCTCGCCTTTCACCGCTGGGATCCCGAGACTGTGTCTCGGTCACTCCATGTGAGTTTCGTGCTGGACGAAACGGAGCTTGGGCAGGTTTTTCCCGGGGTTTTCTCCGGTTTTCCCCTACCATTTATCCATACTAATCTCATCCATTTCGTTTCATTTCTTTCATCTGCCCCCATGATGGTGCATCAGAAGTTGTCGACCGGCACCCTTGTCATTCACAGACTTCTATGTAGGGGATTCATCTCATCTCATCCCTCGACCTCATTAGGACACGAGTTGGGGATATATATATATATATATATATATATATATATATGTGTGTGTATATATACATATAGTCCCGCGCCGTAGCCGAGCGGTTAAGGTAGGAAGCCTTGACGCAGAGCTACGGGACTTGCGCTGGTTCGAGTCTCCATGGGGGAAGAAATTTTCTCATGGTATTTCGGCCAGTATGGGACCGGTGCCCACCCAGCATCGTGAGGCAATTGGGTAGCTACAGTAAGTAGCGGCTCCAGGTTGAGGAGCCAGCTATAACGGCTGTGGGACTCGACATGCTAACCATATGTCACCCTACACTGGCTGTTGATCATCTACCTCTGTGATTGACACATGTGGATGTGAAGGGCCAGCAGCCGGCTGGCAAATGGGCAACCGCTGAAAAGTGGAAAGACCCTCAATCGGAATCGGATATATACATATATATATATATAGAGAGTAATTCTGCCCGAGGGCAGGTCCTTCACTGCAATCATAGCATTTTCATGCTATGCTTTGCAGCTTTACTAGTGAATTGAAGGTGTGGTAGCTTCCCGTTGCTTTCCACACCGGATATATATATATGACACGATAAGAAAAATAAATGCCAGGACGGGATTTGAACCCGGACCTCTGGGTTGGTACCCCAGCGTGCTATCCATTACAGCACCAGGCAAATCCAATACAAACATTTATCTCTCTTATATATATATATATATATATATTTAATTTATATACAAAATTTTAATGTTTACACATCTTTCTGTGCCTAAAGTTGTATTTTTCTTCTCCACTCGTCTCTCTCCATCCAATCCATGTCCTCCAATCCTCTTGCTCTCATTCCAGTTCTTATTTCCTGCATCCACGAGTTTCGAGGTCTTACTCTCTTCCTTCTTCCAGGTGGACACCATTCCAATGTTTTCCTGGGTAATCTATCTTCTTGCATATATATTCTCCATTATTACAAGATTTAGCGAGAATTCGGTCTTCACTGCTATCTGGTAGCTATATATATAAAATTCTTCTTTTAAAATAGAAGTTGGGACGACAAGAGTTCATGTAATGCATAACATGTATTTCCAGAATTAAGCCTACGTTTAATTTCTTTATGTACCTTATTCCTGTTGTAATTATGATTGTTCCTAGGTATTTGATTCAACCACTTCTTAAAACTTGTGGTAAAAAAAAGAGGATATATGCTGGGTCGTCCTGCTGTTCTTTAAAGACGAGCCGCCACTGCTTGTATGCACGGGAAGAGGGGGCACTTTCCTAATGCCCTCTTTGACATGTAAAATGAGTTGAAGACCTCCACATTTTCCTCTTTATTAAACACAGTATTAACGGAATAAAAGAGACACTTTGTTTATGTATAGAGATTTAGTGATGAATGACTTCTATAGCTAATTCTACATCAATGCACTCAAGCACATAAAAGTTCCACTACAGACATACAGAGGCATTACTCTCCCAAGTTAAGTCTGCACGACTAAGGGGAAGTGTCTTAGCGCATCAAATAAAATTAAAATTATTTATATTATTAATTTTAATATATTTACGATTTGTACCAGGCTAAACTTTAATGGCCTTTTTATCTCATAGACCGATAACAATGAGCAACAAAAAAGAAACTATTTTTGTCTCAGAAAGAAAAATAAGTGATTCTGATAGTATTTTTTCTCCTGAGTTAAAATATATC
Source organism: Diploptera punctata (assembly GCA_030220185.1). Classification (NCBI taxonomy): domain Eukaryota; kingdom Metazoa; phylum Arthropoda; class Insecta; order Blattodea; family Blaberidae; genus Diploptera; species Diploptera punctata. The sequence goes on along the minus strand of JASPKZ010002312.1, from coordinate 829,335 downwards.
GGTTTTTCTCCATCACGCAAGGTTTCGGAGAGACAGGTTTTTATAATTTCAAACACTTTAATATTTTCTACATTCGTAACTGCACAATATTCGAACATTCGGACTCACCTAGAAAGTAAGAAATGACGATTTTTTGCTATATTTCGCCTGAAGCATCCTTCTTGATGGTCCAACAATAATCGGCCAGCCTATTAGGATTTGATTTGCCTTGATATATATTTTTTTTCCATAGCTGAAATATCCCGATGAAAGTCTTTCCCGTGCTCACCGCTCAATGGACAAATGGACGAAAAAACGTTTATTAAAAAAATAATTATTTAAATGCATTAATTGAAATTGAAATAAAAAAACTGTGTGTGACGGAGAAATTCCGAATATTTGAAAACACACTAAAAACCTGCATTAAGTACAATTACTGGTACTCATGAGACAGAAATCAGTTGACCAGTGTAGTTTTACCTCTTCCTGTTGATAAAATTGGCTCTTCCTGTTCGTAATGAGAGATATCTCCGCAAATTAACTTCTTCGACAAGTATATCGATTCAACGATGTACGAGCGATATGGTACAACAAGAAATGCCAAAGGAAAACAACTTCAAAAATTACCAAAAAAAAAGTTAGTTTTGTTGCTCTAAAAAATATTAAATGTTGTATAATGAATCTACATATTGTTAATGGTTATTTCTCATACAATCAGCTGTTATTGAATATTCCCAAGCTCAAAGAGATCTAGCAGTAAAGATATGCCATTTATAACTACACAGCCCGGTTTATAAATCGCCCGGAAGTAAGATCGGAATACATAACCTCACATTTGGTAAATATTAAACATTACAGTTATTTTTAGTTTCTCATGTTGTATTATTCGCTATATAGTCACTACAAATCCAATGTGAGATTGAGTATTTCATTAGACAAAATCATTCGCCACTTTGTCGCTCGTGATTTTTTTTTGAGAAAAACACAACCTCTTGTTAGAATACTCTTGATAAAAAACGAAGTGAAGATATTCGTAAAGAACTACAAATATTCAATTTGACACATAAAATAGAAACATATAGAAGAAAATTATATGAACATGTCTGTAGAATGGATACCAACAGATTGCCTAAGAAAAGTCTGAACTATCAACCGAGAGGAGGAACAAGAGATCGGGGACGCCCATGAAAGATATGGGCACAGCAGTTATAATACTTGGAGCCGGAATGAACACAAAGAAGAAGACGAAGAAGAAGAAAAATATTAATATATAAAAAATAACTTGGTTATATTCTAAAATTGAGACAATAGAAATGAGATTTCTCAGATCAGTTGCAGGTGTATCTTTAAGAGATCAAAAGAGAAGTCAAGATATCAGAGATGAACTACAAATCTATAATATAAACCAGAAAATACACACAAATAAACGTAATTGGTTTGAATACATACAAAGAATGCCAAATAATCGTTTAGCAAAACAGCTGCTTCATTATAGGCCTCTAGGCCCAAGAAATGTAGGAAGACCAAAACGTCGTTGGAAGGACGACCTGCGCCTGCGGCATGTAGGCCCATACCTTGAAGATGATGATGATGATGATGATGATGACTTGGTTGACCCACTCACGTCAGGTTTAAATGTTCAATGCATTTCCCCAGAAACCGGATTTAGTTCCCGTAAATGATATTGCCTATTTTCAGGCATTCAAAACGAACAAACGATAACGGTACTTGTGATCACAATAAGGATGAAGGCGAAAACATATTCCTCTAGTATTCATAATAATGTTAACATAAGATTACCCTGCCAAGGGATGTACAAAATATTGGCAAATATATAACAAAATTAATATAAAATTATAGAATATTCACCTGAAAGGTCCGTCTCCTCAACTTAATTATCATTTAACTATAGCGCTTTCGGGGCTTGTCCCATCATCGGCAGGATTCAAAACTGGTGTTTCACTGAAGATCTGGTAGAGGGGGTTGTATGTATTTGGTTCGTTTTCGTTTATCAGGCTGTCGTTGTGAGCTGCTTTCATGATTTCCATCTCTTCGAGTACGTTTATCTTCGCTGGATTATTTTCTCTGTGCATTACTGTTAGGGTGTTTTCAATATTTAACATGCGATGTCCTTCATGGATAACGTGTTTTGCATAGCTTGACACGTTATCCATGAAGGACATCGCATGTTAAATATTGAAAACACCCCTAACAGTAATGCACAGAGAAAAGAAAAATAATCCAGCGAAGATAAACGTACTCGAAGATGATGGAAATCATGAAAGCAGCTCACAACGACAGCCTGATAAACGAAAACGAACCAAATAACATGCAACCCCCTCTACCAGATCTTCAGTGGAAACACCAAGTTTTGAAGTTTCCTGCCGATGAGGGGACAAGCCTCGAAAGTAGCTAAAGTAAGATGATAATTAAGTTGAAGGGAGACGGGGACCTTTCAGGTGAATATTCTATAATTTTATATTAATTTTGAATAAACATCAAAGGAATCCACATCATGAATCTTCTAAAAGTTAAATATATAACCAGTGTCCAGAGATTAAGCGAGTCTACCTCCTTCTTCTGAGGCGAATAGGTGTACGAAGATCGATGTGATGGGAAACGGAGGAGGGGTACATTCATAAACATATATGGACTTAATTAATTTAAAATAGATTAGTTTTCATGTAAAATAACAATATGTTAGCCTAAAAATCGAGTTGATCCAAACATATCATTAGTTTACGAACAGTTCTGTCACTTGTTGACCGAGTTTTTAGGGATACCCGGTATTATGCCTTAAGTAGTCGTATCTCAAGAATAGTGTGACTACAGAGTAAGTACACCCAGTGGGTCGAACATAGAACTTAACACACATTGTATCTAGAATAAAAGAAGTAAGATGGCGGTTTAGCTGTGTATTTGAACAGCGCCGGGTGGGTGAGGGATATTAACTGAGATAGCGGCGCCATCCACCGGGGAAATTAAGACAAGGAGACCCGCGTGTAAATGATAAGCTGCACCCAATAAACATATTGAACAACCTTACCTTCATATACTCCGTTCATCTTCAACTGTAACCCACAACCTGCAAACAATAATAATAATAATAATAATAAGAAGAAGAAGAAGAAGAAGAAGAAGAAAAATATAAAAATAATAAAAATAAACCATAATAATAACAATAATAGCATTAATAAAAAATATAATAATAACATTAACCACAGTAATAACAATAATAAGAATAAGAATAATATAAAATAATTCAGTAACAATAACCATCAATAATGATAACAAGAATAATAATATTAGTAATAAAAATAATAAAACAAGTAATAATATCAATAATAATAAAATAATAAAAATCATAATAAAAACATTAATAATAATAATAATAATAACAATAAGAAAAAGAATAACATAAAATTAATAGTAATAATAAGACTAGCAATAAGAATAATAATAAAAATAATAACAATAATCATATTAATAATAATAATAGCATTAATAAAAAATGATAATAATAATAACAGTAACAATAGTAATAACAATAATAATATAAAATAATACAATAACAATAACCATAATAATAACAATAAGTGAAATATTAACAGTAATAAAATAATAAAACCAGTAATAATAACAATAACTCTTCTCCTTCTTAATCATCCAACCATAATAATTCTGCCCAAAGGCAGATCCTTCACTGCAATCATAGCATTTTCATGCTATGCTTGCAGCTTTTCTAGGGAATTGTGGGTGTGGTAGCTTCCCGTTGCTTTCCACACCGGTGAAGGATGACGATGATGATTATAAGGATGATGATGGCCATATGATTTCGGGGACCGTTTGGGCCTTAAAGTTTTCCTGACATTTGTCTTACAGGTGTGGAAAAACCCCGATAAAAACCTCACCCAGAAAAACTGCCCCGACCGGGGATCGAACCAGGGTCCGCTGTGTGACAAGGCAGCACGCTACCTCGAGACCACAGCGGTGGACTTCTTAATCATAACTTGTAGTATTTAACAATAACAACAATAATAATAAAAATCATAATAAAAATAGCATTAATAATAATAATAATAATAATAATTATTATTATTATTATTATTACTATCCTGATTTATTTGGAATTTCTCTACAATACAGTAGTTTTCCTACAACCCATATTAAATTTTACTCCTCCATAAATACCTATTCTCTGCATCACTCTATGTTAATTCTCTCGACACCATACTCATATGCCCGCCATTAATCCACTATTCTTTTGGTCTTCCCTTTCTTCTGTTGCCCTCCACTTTAAAATTTATGATGTTAGGTACCTGTCATCTCACACCCTCTTTACATGGCCAAGCCATTTCATTTCATATAAAATAATAATGATAATAGTAATAATAATAATAACATTATAAAGCGAAATTGAAGACAAATCACTGGTGCTGGAAAAATGTATCAACATCGTTAAAACCGGAAATATAATAATAATAATAATAATAATAATAATAATAATAATAAATAATAATAATAATAATAATAATTAAATAATAATAATAATAATAATAATAATAATAATAATAATAATAATGAAAACGGTAAACTGAAAATATATAAAACTGTTATTTTCCCATGGATGTGAAACATGGACTCTCACTTTAAGGGAGGAGAAAATATTACCAGTATTTGAGAATAAGGTTCTTAAGGAAAAGAGACGAACGGGCAGGGGAACGGAGAATATTACACAACAGTGATATTTACAGGAATTGATATATTAAGAATATTTAAGTCTCGTAGACTGCTATGCACAGGACATGTGGCACGATTTGGGAAAGAAAGAGGGGCATGGAATCTTCCTGCAGAAAAACCAGAGGGAAAGTGCCCACGGGCTAGACAAGAATGAGGTGGAGAAGTAATACAGGGATGGATTGGAAAAACTCAGGAACCTCCGAGTTCCTTCGTGTCAGTTAGATAGTTACGATAACAATCAGGCGTTTCCGATACTGAAGATGGTTCTCTGATATGAATTGAGAATCATCCTGTATTACCTGCCGCGGTAAGTGCTGCAGAATGAGTTCAACAACCCGCTCTATATCATGCGTGACGTCATTGACAATGCTAGAGTGTAATTCAATCAGTGTAATTGAGAGAAGGTTGGTAGCTCTTGTCACTTCTGTACGAGGACCGTTGTCCAAGCTTCTGCACTAATTGTACATATTATATGCTCTAAGCGGATGTCCTACAGGTACTTGCAACATGGTCTATGTCTCTCTGACGACAAGAAACAAGTATCGCTTATCGCCCTTCAACAGTAATTGCTATTCTTACTTACTTACTCACTGGTACTATCGAATCCGTAGGTTCATGGCCGCGCGGACATAAGCTCTCCATACATCCCTATCCTGAGCTAATGCTTTCCAATCATTCCATGTATAAATCTACTTCCATCAATAATAGTTAATGTTATTCTCCCACCTCATTCTCGGCCTACCAACTAGACGTTTTCCCTCTGGCTTTCCTACAAGATATATATTGTAATTTAGATTTAAGACTATTTTTTTGTTTGTATTTTTTTAAACCTGGTTGAGTGGTAGACAAGGCCTTAAGGCCTTAACTCTGCCAGGTAAAATAAAGCTATTATTATTATTATTATTATTACAAGAAGCTTCCGTGCACGTATTTCATTCCCCATACGTGCAACATGTCCTGCCCATCGTAGTCTACGAGATTTTACTGTTCTTATTATATCTGGCTTCCTATAGAGACCATGTAGTTCATTGTTCAGCCAGAATACAAGCTGCTGAAATGGCATTCCTCAGACCAATAGTAGGATATCAAAGAACAGACGAAAAACATAACACAGAAATAAGACAACAACTAAAAGTAGAGGAATCAAACACAACAATAGAAAAATACAGAACAAACTGAAAACAACACTTGGCAAGGATGACTGAGAATAGAATACAAAAAGCAGCATACAGCTACTCACCACGAGGAAGAAGAAGTTTGGGAAGACCAAAGAAAATATGAAAAGAGCAGCAATTTGGAGCCGGAACAGGCTAGTAAATAAACTTAAACCGTGAAGAAGAAGAAGAAGCAGAAGAAGAAGTTCATTGTTATGTAGTCTTCTCCATTCACCTGTCTGTTCATCTCTCTTTGGTCCAAAAATTGTCCTAAATACTTTATTCTCAAATACTCGTAATCTCCTTTCCTCCCTTAAAGTAAGAGTCCATGTTTCGCCCCCATATAATATAACTGGTAGAATAATATTTTTATATATTTTCAGATTAACGTTTTTTGAACTGAAAATTGCTATTCTACATTTCCTAATATTCCAGTCCGTCAAGCAGGAATTGCGTAAACTAACTACATTTCCCATAAAGTCGAATTTATGCTCCGACTTCGCTGATCCACGATATAATTAACTAACCAATTAATTCACTGGTGCTATCTAACCTGTAATTTCATAACCTCGCGAACATAACCTTTCCTTCCATCCCTATCCTGAACCAATACACCTATTCCAATCATTCCCTGTGTAATTTAATTCCAACAAATCATGGTTAATGTTATTCTACCACCTCATTCACGGAGTACATAAGCTGTCCATACATCCCTATCCCGAACTAATGTTTTCCAATTATTTCATGTATAATCTCCTTCCCTCAAATCATGGTTAATGTTATTCTCCCATCTCATTCCTGGTCTACCATCTGGGAGTTTTCTCTTTGGTTTTTCATTCCCCATTAGTGCGATATATCCTGCCCTTCACATTTTATGAGACTTAATTGTTCTTATTATATATGCTTTCCTGTAAAGATCATGCAGTTCACAGTGATGTAGTGTTCTCCTTTCACCCGTCTGTCCATCTCTCTTTGATCCAAAAATACTTAAGATTTTATTCTCAAATACTCGTAAACTTTTCTCCTCCCTTAAAGTAATAGACCAAAAGTAATGATCCAAAAAGAGTTAAGAACTTTATTCTCAAATACTCGTAAACTTTTCTCCTCCCTTAAAGTAATAGACCAAAAGTAATGATCCAAAAAGAGTTAAGAACTTTATTCTCAAATACTCGTAAACTTTTCTCCTCCCTTAAAGTAATAGACCAAAAGTAATGATCCAAAAAGAGTTAAGAACTTTATTCTCAAATACTCGTAAACTTTTCTCCTCCCTTAAAGTAATAGACCATATTTAAATAATAAAGAAAAGCGCACGAATTTGCATAGTAATCATATAAATTGTACATGTTAAGTTTCTTTGCTGATCTCAGATGCAATTACTGAAAATTCAACTTAATTTTGTTAAAGTGTAAAACATATGAAAACGGTAACTTACAAACGGATATATAAAGCGTTTAATAAAAAATAAAGAGGATGACCACTAGAATTGAATACAATGGCGCAGAGATAATCCAAGAAAATTGAATTGCATTTTTGCTTCTTTCCAGAACGGGAAGACAATGGACGGTGTCCAAAGCAAACTCTTTATCTTTTCATCTCACGTGTAAATTGGTTGTTTTTATTTTTGTATTTCACTACTTCTAAATCATAATTTCAAATTTCATAGAATTTCGCCTTCACGTATTATTTTCTCCATTTTTTTATTGAATTTCCCAAATATGAAACTATATGAACACTTTTGTATGCAAACGACTTACTACTGTTTGTAGCCTCAGAGGAGATACATTACAAAAGGGACCACATCAATTAAGTAATGTAGTCAAACAGTTGGATTTTTAAATTTCTTCCCAAAGCAAAATCTAAAATATATCTGATTTCAGTCAATTCTACAAAAATTCTCCCATTTTTCATTAACTATCCATTTCTATTACGCAATATATTTATATATGTGACAATAATATAGCCTATATTTTTTTGTATTTATTTATTCAGGATTGTTTCTGTTATTTACACAGATATCCTCAAACAAAATATACAATTTTTTTCTTCCACACTTCCCGATCTGTGTGTCTGCTTGCCATATTTTCTCTTCTTCATGTTGTATTGAATTCCCTTTATCCCTTTTTTCAGGAGGTATCCATTTTAATACTTCTTTGCTTGTTTATGTGTCCCTTCTTCTCATTATATGTCCATACCATCTTAGTTGGATTTCTTCTATCTCTTGTACAATATTCTTTTCTATATTCATAATTTCTCTTATTGTATTATTTTTTATTTTGTCTAATTTTTATAATTTTGTCGATCTTCTTAAAAAAGTCTATTTCTGCAGCTAATAATTTATTTAGGTGTTTTTGCTTCAACGTCCATGTTTCCGCACCATATAATAAAATACTCTTTACAATTGTGTTATATATTAATAATTTAGTCCTCTTGATTATCTTAATATATAAAAATTTCGTGTCACGTTGTTTGTCCGCGATGGAATCCTAAACTACTGAACCGATTTTAATAAAATTTTGCACACTGTGTGCAGTTTGATCCAACTTGAGACTTAGTGTAGTTTATAACTAAATTTATAGTCGTATTATTTTTTTTATTGCAAATTATTTGTTTATTATTTAACAAAAAGTTATAATTATCTGTGAGTTCCATACGATCTAAGAGATGGCGGTGTAAGGTAATTTGGTAAGGTAATTGGTTTATTATTTAACAAAGAGAGATCCAAATTGTTGCAACCGCGAATTTCAATTGAATTACAAATATTGATTATTTCATAATTTATGTGTGTTCAGTGTTTATTTTATTTTCAATATATTAATTTCGTGTGTAAGTATTAGTTTTAAGTAACCTGGCTGAAAGACAGCAACTTAATTTAAATTTGTGACGTATACCTTAGCCACAGCAACGCGTTGTCGGGACTTCTAGTATATATATCAATATGGCCAACGGTCCGGCGCAAGCTCTAGGAGTCTCGGAGAAATGTCTACAAAAACTCATAAAATTAAAAAAAAATTGTAATATATGACAACTGACACTTAACAAAGGGCAAGTCCCTGTAGTACGTGGATGAATTAGTTGTAGCTGGTTTGAATAATTGAGAATTGTATTTTTATGAAGATGAGCCTGATGATGTAGACATAGCACGCGAGGTTTTTCTTCTGCTATAGCTCATGTGCCTCATTAGCTATCTTCAGATTTCCTGGTCTTAATAATGAACTATGAATTTATTACCGCGGGGGGAGATTTCTCCCTTGCGGTCTTGTTTCTTCCCCACACGCACTATCCCATGCGTAATGGTACTACTCACGCACCGACAAATGTAAGATTCATGACAGAGCGGAAGAATTTGATTCTTCCTGAAATATACATTCATCGCTTTGTGTATCTTCTCAGCGGGACCAAGTGTTGTCGCTACTACCCCAGTTAAAAACATCAGCTATACTAATTATTCTGAGCAAAGTTCCAGTTGTACTGTAAACAAATTTGCATAAGGTATTACTACGCCGACTCCATCTACTGGGGGAAACGTGGCGCTAATTTTACCCGCCATAAGACTGTATTGTGTATGGAACTATCATCGACAGAAACATTGTTAATAATAATAATAATAATAATAATAATAATATAATAATAATAACAGTATTTTATATTATACGGATGCGAAACATGGACTCTTACTTTAAGCGAGGAAAGGAGATAACGAGTATTTGAGAATAAAGTTCTCAGGAACAATTTTGGACCAAAGAGAGATAAACAGTCAGGTAATGGAGAATATTTAGTAACAGTGAAATACATGGTGTTTACAGGAAGCCAGATATAATAATAATAGTTAAGTCTCGTAGACTGCGATGGGCAGGACATATGGCACGAATGGGGAATGAAAGACGTGCGTGGAAGCTTCTTGTAGAAAAACCAGAAGGAAAACGCCCAGTTGATAGACCAAGAATGAGGTGGGAGAATAGCATTAACTATGATTTGAGGGACGTAGATTTTACAAAGAATTATTGAAAAACGTTAAATCAGGATAGGGATGTATGGAGAACTTATGTCAGCCCGGCCATGAACCTACGGGTTCGATAGTGCCAGTGAGTTAGTTAGTTAGTTGGTTATAATAACTTTATTTTACCTGGCAGAGTTAAGGTCTTATGGTTAAAAAATACAAAACTATTCTTACATCCAATTACCATACTTACTTACTTACTTACTTACTGGCACTATCGAACCCGTAGGTTCATGGCCGCGCGGACATAAGCTCTCCATACATCCCTATCCTGAGCTAATACTTTCCAATCATTCCCTGTATAATCTACTTCCCTCAAATCATAGTTAATTCTCCCACCTCATTCTTGGTCTACCAACTGGGCGATTTCCCTCTGGCTTTCCTAGAAGAAGCTTCCATGCAAGTCTTTCATTCCCCATACGTGCAACATGTCCTGCCGACCGCAGTCTATGAGACTTAACTGTTCTTATTATATCTGGCTTCCTTTGAAGACCATGTAGTTCATTGTTATATAGTCTTCTCCATTCACCTGTCTGTTCATCTCTCTTTGGACCAAAAATTTTCCTAAGTACTTTATTCTCAAATACTTGTAATCTCCTTTCCTCCCTTAAAATAAGAGTCCATGTTTCGCACCCATATAATATAACTGGTAGAATAATAGTTTTATATATTTTCAGTTTAACGTTTTTTGAAAGGAGTTGGGACATCAAAAGTCTCTGCATTGCATAATAGCACACATTTCCAGAATTGAGCCTATTTGTATAAAGTCCTAACATTCCATGTTCCTAGGAACATGTCCCTGTGTTTGAGCCTTTGGCATGGGTTCCCTGAAGTAGTCCCCGCCCGGAGAACCGAATGGGGGACTATTTGACCTCCGGAAAATTTTACCCCAGTTGAACCCATGTCCGCATTTCTTGACGATTGCATTTTTACGGTGAAAGATCGTCACTCTTTCGACCAAGGTACTCTTTTCGTCTGGCTTATCACCTTCGACCAGTCCGGCATGGGTAACCCTATCGGCAGCAATGCTACCGCCGGCATATCTCTCAGGATCATTTAAGCACGCAAGCCACTCCACCACGACAAGATAAAGATACCATGGATGGCATCTAATTACCATAAAAATAAATATTACATGGCATGTCTACAATATAATTATGTCTATTATTTGTAAAATATTTTTATTTAATCTAGATTTAATGAATAAAATATAAAATGTACAAGATTGAAAAATGAGAAAAATAACTATTAATGACATAGAATAAATGTAATTCTGGAGAAAAACAATTATTTAACAACAGGCAATTGTTCTTAGGCAGCATCTTATTTTACGGGTAATAAGAATGAATACAAGGTAAGATGGTATCAATAATTAGGAACTTCTTCCATTTCTTATTTATTTATGACAAAAATTTATATTTGGATCTATCTAATCAGACATTTACCCTTTTTCCATGATGTCGATAGTTACCCTTTATTTGCAATTTCATTACGAGCTGAATTTATGCTCCATGATGACACACCAGTAAATTCTGCTGTTATTTTCACCACATCATCAATGGGTAATTCGGAATATTTTTCAATATACTATTTTGAAAACATTTAAACTAATTTGTTTCTCTCCACTTTACAAATGGTTTCCGTTCCAATGTTTTAAGAAATTCTACAGAAGCTGCCATTTTGAAACAATTGAAATTCCAACGTAAGAATAAAACAATGCTTATTCTATGTATTAAAATTGTAATTATATATTTTAAGATTCCCCCATATAGCTTATAGGCCTATAGACATGTGCTAGATAATACATATATTTGTTTTCTTTATTTCGAGTGTTGGAAAGCGAACTATAATTTCTTACATTTCATGCTAAGCTTTGCAGTTTACTAGGTAATTATAGTTGTGGTAGCTTCCCGTTGGTTTCCACACCGGTGAATGATGGTGAAGATAATGATGATGATGATGGCCGGATGATTTTCCTGACATTTGTCTTACGGGTGAGGAAAACCCCGACAAAACCTCACCCAGGAGCCTGTCCCGACCAGGGAATCGAACCCGGGCAAGATTCGTGACAAGACAGCACGCTACCTCGAGACCTCAGCGGTGGACTAATTTCGTAATAATGTGAGGTAATTTATGTCAGCTCAGCCATCACCCTAAGGGTTCGATATTACCGGGCAGTTAGTTAGTGCCACTTAGGCTATTATCAAAAAGCAGCAGTAAGGAACACAATTAAGAGAAAAGCCCCTCCACTTGACTAAATGGCTACACGCCCTCCGGTACATAAAATATTGACACAGTGTGGTTAGGGTGGTTTTTATAGGTGCGCGAGGCTGTTATATTGAAGCTGGAATCCCCCCACCATAAACAATTCTATTAAATATTTGATACTCCTTATTTATGTTATAGTTCGCGTTAGAGCGTGCTCTTCCCCTATACACCCTGTCTAACATTTGTAAATGTTCATATCTTTATGTATATTCATAAATTGAGAGATTTGTCCGGTTTACACGGCGTTTCGTAAGTTCTAGCTCTACTGTAAACAAACTTGCATAAGGTATTACTCCGCCGACTCCGTCTATTGTGGGATCCATGGTGCTACTTTTACCCTCCGTATGACACAATTGTGCACAGAACTGTCATCGATAGAAACATTGTTCTTAAGTAACATCGTATGTTACAGGAAATAGACTGAATGCTAGATAAGGTTATACCAATATAACTAGCAAGTTCCTCCATGTCTTATCTATTTATCACAAGTAATGCCAGGAGTGATTTCCAAATAATATAATATAAATACTTACTTACTTACTCACTGGCACTATCGAACCCGTAGGTTCATGGCCGCGCGGACATAAGCTCTCCATACATCCCTATCCTGAGCTAATGTTTCCAATCATTTCCCCGTATAATCTACTTCCCTCAAATCATAGTTAATGTTGTTCTCCCACCTCATTCTTGGTCTACCAACTGGGCGTTTTCCTTCTGGCTTTCCTACAAGAAGTTTCCATGCTCTTTCATTCCCCATACGCGCAACATGTCCTGCCCATCTCAATCTACGAGACTTAATTGTTCTTATTATATCTGGCTTCCTATAAAGACATGTAGTTCATTGTTATTTAGTCTTCTCCATTCACCTGTCTGTTCATCTCTCTTTGGTCCAAAAATTTTCCTAAGAACTTTATTCTCAAATACTCGTAATCTCCTTTCCTCCCTTAAAGTAAGAGTCCATGTTTCGCACCCATATAATATAACTGGTAGAATAATAGTTTTATATATTTTCAGCTTAACGTTTTTTGAAAGGAGTTGGGACATCAAAAGTCTCTGCAATGCATAATAGCACGCATTTCCAGAATTGAGCCTATGTTTAATTTCTTTGTGCATCTCATTTCTATTTGTGATTATTGTTCCTAGGTATTTTAATTCAGCCACTTCCTCAAAATTTCCCTCATTTGTCATTAGCTGTCCATTTCCATTATATACTGAATTTCTACGTGTGACCATATATTTAGTTTTACTGATATTTACTTCCAGTCCTAATTTCTTAGTGTTACTCAATAGTGTGTGCGTGTTGGCCTTTAGTATCTCCTCGCTATCGGATAATTAAAGATCGAAAACGAAGACCATATTGAGATTCTTCTTATTGTTAATACATATATCCTTAATCTACAATTTAGCTATATCTCAATTTCTTTACTGTAGCCAAAAGTTTGCATGTTTTTGATTCACTCTCAATCCGTCCTAAAAGATCCCAACACGCCTCTCCCACGATCTGACCTGAGAAATCTCCCCGGCAGCATCTGCAATCTAAGTTGTTCTGTCTCTCTACAGAATGCTATAGTATGCTGTCTGTTTTCTTGGTCATCGCATAGCGGGCATAGTTTAATGCCTTCTTCACTTGTTAAATTATGGGTCATCCATCCCCACAAATGAAACCATGCAAGAGCACTTCCATCATCCCCATTCAAAGTGTCAATATACTTCTCCCTTCTCCACGAAACTTTCAGTTCCGTCCGCAGGGTGAGCGATATTTTCTTAGAAAGTTAGTTATTACACGAAGGTATTATGCAGGAGACTATTCAATAACAGAAATGTTATCTGCAAGGTCAAACACCAGCAAGTGTTGAAAGATATCGCAACCTTTGTCTGTGTTAGCTACAACAAGTGATTTTGCTTAAATTATTCAATCTATGTTACCACACAAACACACTCTAACTCTAAGAAATTGGGACTGGAAGTAAATATCAATAATACTAATTATATGGTCACACATAGATAATTATACATTATGTAATGGAAATGGACAGCTAATGACAAATGAGGAAAATTTTGAGAAAGTGGTTGAATTCAAATACCTAGGAACAACAATCACAAATAGGAATGAGATGCAAAAAGAAATTAAACATAGGCTCAATTCTGGAAATGCGTGTTATTATGCATTGCTGAGACTCTTGATATCCCAACTCCTTTCAAAAAACGTTAAACTGAAGATATATAAAACTATTATTCTACCACTTATATTATATGGATGCGAAACATGGACTCTTACTTTAAGGGAGGGAAGAAGATTACGAGTATTTGAGAATAAAGTTCATGGGAAAAATTTTGGACCAAAGAGAGATGAACAGACAAGTAAATGGAAAAGACGACTTAACAGTGAACTACATGGTCTTTATAGGAAGCCAGATATAATAAGAATAGTTAACTCTCGTAGACTGCGATGGGCAGGACATGTGGCACGAATGGAGAAAGAAAGAGTGCATGGAAGCTTCTTGTAGGAAAACCAGAGGAAAACGCCCAGTTTTGAGGTGGGAGAATAACATTAACCATAGTTTGAGGGAAGTAGATTATAAAGGGAATGCTTGAAAAGCATTAGCTCAGGATAGGGATGTATGGAGAGCTTATGTCCTCGCGACCATGAATCTACGGGTTCGATAAAGCCAGTAAGTATTTTACGTTTAAAGCTAAGCGGCTACCATGCTTCCTGGATAGGAACCCCGGGTTCGATAAGTGGTGGGGTTGAAATTATAATTGTTAATTGTTTATTCATTGAGAATTGAAGTTTTTCTCCAACCAATAATTAACATGAGTTTAAAAAAAATACATAAATGACTACGGACTTATAGAGTATCAGTTTGTAATACACATTCAGAAATGCCCCTTAATTTAAGTTCTCTATCGTTCTCAGTACTCTGTATCTTGATCCGTTACACCAGATTTCCCCATTGAATCTTATTCTTCCAGGTTGTTCTTGGTCTTCCATTTCTGTTCCTTCTTTCAATTTTCCACGCATGGACGGTCTTTGGTAGTCTTCCATCCTGCATTATTCTTACGTGTCCATACCATATTAGCCTTCTGTGTTCAATCTCTTCCTTTATACTTCTTTCTGCATTCATATATTTTCAAATTTTTATATTTTTAATTCTTTTGAGTCAAGATTTCCTGGCATCTCCCTCCAAAAATCAATTTCAACTGTAGTTATTCTGTTGGAAACTTCTTGTAGGAAAGCCAGAAGGAAAACGCCCAGTTGGTAGACCAAGAATGAGGTGGGAGAACAACATTAACTATGATTTGAGGGAAGTAGATTATACAGGGAATGATTTGAAAGCATTAGCTCAGGATAGGGATGTATGGAGAGCTTATGTCCGTGCGGCCATGAACCTACGGGTTCGATAGTGCCAGTGAATAAGTAAGTAAGTTATTCTGTTGGCATGTCGTTGTGTCATTGTGCAAACTTCCGATCTATAGGCCTATAACATTATACTTTCTAGTGCGGACTTATAAATCAGTATTTTGTAGTTATGTTTTACTCCATAATATAGAATTTAACATACCTATGGTTTTTATTATAATTGTAAAATTAATTATATTGTCCACCGCTATGGTCTGGTGATAGCGCTGCCTTGTCACGCAGCGGGCCCCGGTTCGATTACCGTCCGGGACAAGCTTCCTGGTTGAGGTTTTTCGGAATTTTTCCTCACCTGTAAGACAAATGTCAGGAAGCTTAGCGCCCAACGATCCCCGAAAATCAGCAGGCCATCATCATCCATCGGTGTGGAAAGCAACGGGATGCTACGACACCCATAATTCCCTAGTAAAGCTGCCAAGCGTAGGATGAAAATGCTACGATTGCAATGAAAGATGTGCCCTAGGGCAGAACACTATATATATATATATATATATATATGACATGATAATAAAAGTGAATGACTGGTACGGGATTTGAACCTGGACCTCTGGATTGATATTCAAGTGCTCTGGAATGTATATATATATATTTATATATATATCATTCGGCCATCATTATCATCATCATCCTTCACCGGTGGCGGCAAATAGGATAGGAAAGCAACGGGAAGCTGCCACACCTATAATTCCCTAGTAAAGCTGCATAGCATGAAAATGCTATGATTGCAGTGAAAGACCTGCCCTCGGACAAAATTACTATGGATGGATATATATCTCCATGCATAGTAATTCTGCCCGAGGATATATATATGCATCCAAAGTAATTCTGCCCGAGGGCAGGTCTTTCACTCCAATCATAGCATTTTCATTATATATATATATATATATATATTCTATATTGTTACGAGAAGTAGCGGAAACTCGGTCTGCACTGCCATCTAGTAGCTCCTATACCAAGTAAGCAAATTAAAGGCAATATTTTTACTTTATAACAGTATATATGTATATATATATATATATATATATATATATATATATATATATATAGTCCACCGCTGTGGTCTCGAGATACTATAGTGTGTTGCCTTGTCACGCAGCGGGCCCAGGTTCGATTCCCGGTTGTGACAGGCTCCTGGGGTTTTCCTCACCTGTAAGACAAATGTCAAGAAGCTTAGCGCCCAACGGTCCCCAAAAATCATCCGGCCATCATCATCATCCTTATCCTTCACCGGTGTGGATAGAACGGGAAGCTACCACACCTATAATTCCCTAATAAAGGTGCAAAGCATAACTTGCTTATTGCAGTGAAAGACCAGCCCTTGAGCAAAACACTATGGAATATAATATATTCTTGTGGATTGTCTGGAAGGACTATTGTAACTCCGTGTTAAGTTTGTCAACACTGTGTGGTGAAACACGCGACATGAGTTTCATTCCGTGAAACTAAAACATCTTTTGTGCATTATAAGAACGGTGGCAGGGCGCTGACTAAACAAGCCATCAGCTTCATGCTGTGTTGTACGGCCGTTCGAAAAACATTGGTCCATTACCATCACATTTCATATACAACACGGGCTAACACAATTATTGCTTCAATAATTAATTTCCTGTTCACCTGTTGATTGGTTGTTAAATGACCAAGTGGTTTATCTAATATTTGTCTTATTGGTTCAACAATTTAATGCAATTTGCCTGTTTATTTGAATAATTTGATATTTGAATTTATCAAATAAACTGAACTACAGAGTGGTTCTGTAATAGTGTGCAAATATTATACAGAATATGGGGATGCTCCACTGAACTATGAGAGATGAGGAACCTAGGATCCGAGAAGCCTACTGGGAGGTTGTAATTCAGTTTTAGGTCTTTTAAAGTCTTGAAACTCGAATCTAAAGATAAACGTCTCTCTCGGAGATCTTGTACGTTGATTATTTTTCCATCCTAAAAGAATCATCGATCTCGGAGGGGATTAATTCCTATTTTTAATGCAATTTAAATACAATATTTAAAAATGAATGTTTACTTGTTCGTATTTTATGCGCTGCCATACAGTTTATCTGATTGTGATGGGGTTTTTGCAAAATGTTCAGGAGTTCCCCGGGAAGGTTACAGGCCATAAGATAGTTGTATTATTCAACCCCTTCCCTCTCAAAAACCGCCGTTTGAAGTGGAAAAGTGAAAAAGGTCGCTTCTTGGACGCTTTAATAGCATAATATTTAAAAAAAACTCTACAAAAAAAGTCCGCGAAAGCATTGTCTACCTTTTACGGATAACTCAAAATAACCATTTTTGTCCTACGTTGATGCCAAGAAGATCGGGATAAGTAAATTCCCGGGCAAGCGTAGCAACGCACGGCGGGTATTCTTTTACGTATAACTCATAATAACGAATTTTGTCTTTCAGCTCATTTATGGCAAGAAGATCGGGATAAGTAGATTCCCGGGCAACATTGGGTAATCAACACGGGGTATCTAAAAATAATAATTACTATGTAAATTTATAATTATTTTTCCTTTTATGTATTCAACTAGATTGAAACAAGGGTGCAGTCTATCACCAATTTTATTTAATATTTATGTAGAATTTATATTAACGAAATGGAAACAAAGCTGCAAAGGTATGGGGATCCCAATAGGTAATAGATTTTTGCTGACATTACAATTTGCCGATGATCAACTGGTTTTAGCGCAAGACAATTTTGATATGGAATTCATGATAAAAAGGTTGAAAAGCACATATGAATCATGGGGTCTCACAGTAAATTTACAAAAAACAGAATATCTGGCAATAAATAGCAATGAAAGAGAAAACTTAGTATTGGAAGATGGAATCCAAATAAAGCAAGTGAAACAAACTAAATATTTGGGAATGATTATGGATAACATCGAAGGTATAGGCAAAGAGAACATAAAACATAGAATTGAATTGAGTAGCAAAATAATATCATCATTAAATTCCATATGGTGGGATAAGCGTATTTGGAAAGACACAAAAAATATATATGGTAAAACATTGGTGGAATCTGTTGCAATGTACGGAAGTGAGGTATGGACAATCAATAAGTACTACAAGAATAGACTAATAGCTCTAGAAATGGATTATTTACGAAGAAGTGCCAGAAAGTCTAAATTAGAACGTGTCACAAATAAGGAAATTAGAAACAAAATGGAAGCAGAAGAAAGCATAATTGAAAGAATTGAGGAAAAGGAATTAAAGTGGTTAGGACATGTTTTAAGAATGGAAGATGAGCGATGGCCGAAGCAACTATATGAATGGCATCCTAACAGAAAGAAGAAAAGAGGAAGACCAAGGTTAACATGGAAGGAAAACATGAAGACAGTAATGCAAGCTAGAGGGCTAAGCATCGAAGATGCCCAAGACCGTAGGCTTTGGAGGTTTGGCACGGGAAGACGGCAGCAGCTGTAAAAACCCGAAGATAGATAGATGTATTCAACTAAACATAAAAACATATTAATCGTTTTTCAGCTCATTTATGCCTAGAAGATCGGGATAAGTAGATTCGCAGGCAACGCCGGTTAATCAGCACGGGGTATCTAAAAATAATTACGATATAAATTTATAAATATCAAGATCTAAGTAGGATAATGGCGGCAGAAATGAAATGTTTGAGATCTGTTAAAGGGTGCACTAAGGAAGACAGAATCAAGAACACAGAAATAAGACAGGAACTTGAAATATTTGCAATAACTGATGAAACAGATACACATAGACAAAAATGGAAGCAACACATACACAGAATGAATGAAGATAGATATCCAAAACAAATAATAAAGTGCAAACCTAAAGGCACCCGAGATGTGGGCAGACCTAGAAAGAGATGAGCTGAAGTCGGAACGGGTCAACAGACCTAATCCACGAATGCAGATGATAATGATGATGATAATGATGATTTATAAATATTTTTCCTTCTGCTTATTCAACTAAACATAAAAACGCATTAATTTTATTTATTTAGGCGCAGCAGCATATGCCGGATATTAGCTAGTAATAAATAATATATCATCTTCCAAAATTCAATATTCAAGCAATTACGGAGACCCTCGTGACCAAAAGCAAGGGAAAAAGCCCAGGAACACCGAGGCGCACAGAATAACATATTATTAACAGAAATATATGATTTTGATTTGAAATAATTAACTCACTGACTGTATTGAACCCGTAAATTCATTATCGCGCAGACATAAGTTCTTCTTACATCCCTAGCCTGAGATGTTTTCCAATCATCCCCTGTATAATATAATTCCCTCAAGTAATGGTTTATGTTATTCTCCCACTTCATTCTTAGTCTATCAACTGACATGTTTCCCAAATTGGAATATGTTATCTTATATCGGTGACAAGAACACAATTAGGAAACAGGTAAATCGTCAAATCTCAATTGGTTATCAACTTTTTTCTTCTCCAGGAATGTTTGTTATTAGGCCAAGGTTAAAGACTTTAAAAGTACATCCAGTGTGACGTCAAAACCGATAAAAGCCATATCTTAAAACATTGACCTGATTTCCCAAGAAAATTACGAAATACCCAATTTTTTAAACAATAAATGTTGTCTAATCTAATCAAATATATAAAAATGAATGTTTGTTTGTTGGTTGGTTTATTTGTTTATTTGTTCGTACTTTATGCGCGGCCATACCGTTGATCCGATTGTGATGGGTTTTTAAGCAAAATGTTCAGCAGATTCTCGGGATGAAGATAGGCTGTAAGAGAGTTGAGATACTCAACTCCTACACCCTTAAAAACACCCTTTATAGTGAAAAACGTGCAAAAAGTCCCTTTTTTCACCCTTAAATGGCTTATGCTGCCTAAACCACAACAAATAGATAAAATCAATGTACACAGAATTGAATATCTCAAAAAACTCTACAAAAAATTCTCCGACAGCATATGTTTATATTTTACAGATAACACACAATAACCATTTTTATCTTTCATTCATACCAAGGAGATCAGGATAAATAGATTCCCGGGCAAGCATGTGCTGCCATATCATTCATCCGATTGTCATTGGGCTTTTAGCAAAATGTTCAGTATTTTCCCGGGAAGGTTATAGGTTATAGGCTAAGAGAGTTTTAATGTTCAAGCCCTTCACCCTTAAAAATCACCTTCTGTAGTGAAAAAAATTGGGAAAATGTCGCTTTTTGTAATCTCAAATGGCTTATGCTGCCTAAACCATAACAAATACACAAAATTATTGTACATAGAATTGAATATCTAAATAATTCTACAGAAAAAGTCCGCGACAGCATATCTTTATCTTTTAAGGATTTTTGTCTTTCATTGATGCCAAGAAGATCGGGATAAGTAGATTCCCGGGCAAGCATAGAACACCGCACGGCAAGTATTCTTTTATGGATAACTAAAAATAACGAATTTTGTCTTTCAGCTCATTTATGCCAAGTACATTGGGATGCGTAGATTCCCGGGCAATGCCGGGTAATCAGCACGGGGTATCTAAAAAGAATAACGATATAAATTTATATTTATTATTCCCTTTACTTATTCGACTTAATGCAGAATCACATTGTCATTTATTTAGGTGTAGCAGCGCACGCCGGGTATAGCTAGTAGGTATATAAAATGTTTGTTTGCTTGTTCATATTTTATGCGCTGCCATACCGTTGATCCGATTGTGATAGGGCTTTTTGCAAAATGTTCAGGACATTCCCGGGATGAGCAAAGGCTATAAGAGAGTTGTGATACTCCTACACCCTTAAAAATAACCCGTCATAGTGAAAGACATAAAAAAGTAGCTCTTTGGGCGCTTAAATTACTTACGCTGCCTAAACCATAACAAATACACAAAATTAATGTACACAGAATTGAATATCTCAAAAAACTCTATAAAAATGTCCACGACTGCATATGTCTATCTTTTAAGGATAACTCACAATAACCATTTTTGTCTTTCATTGATGTCAAGAAGATCGGGATAAGTAGATTCCCGGACAAGCGTGCACTGCCGTACCGTTCATCTGATGGTGATGGGTCCTTTTGCAAAATGTTCAGGATTTTCCCGCAAAGGTTATATGCTATAAAATAGTTTTAATGCTCAAACCATTTACCCTTAAAAATTACCCTTTGTAGTAAAAAAGTAAAATAAAAGTGGCTTTTTGTACGCTTAAATGGCTTACGCTGCCTAAATCATAACATAGGCAAATGAATGTACACATAATTGAATATCTCAAAAACTCTACACAAAAAAAGCCCGCGACAGCATATGTTTATCTTTTATAGATAACTCACAATAACCATTTTTGTCCTTCATTGATGCCTAGAAGATCGGGATAAGTAGATTCCCCGGGCAAGTAAAGCAACAGCACGGATAACTCAAAATAACGAATTTCGTCTTTCAGCTCATTTATGCCAAATACATCGGGATACGTAGATTCCCGAGCAACGCCGGGTAATCAGGACGAGGTATCTAAAAATAATAACGATATATATTTATAATAGTTTTTCCTTTTAATTATTCTTGGGGCACGCCATAGCGTAGTGGTTAAGGCACTGAGCTACAAGCCGGAGGGTCGAGGGTTCAAGTCCCGTTGGGGTCAGGATTTTTAAATTGACCCAAACCCTCTGGCGGCACTATGGCCCTGGGGTCGACTCAGGAAATGAGTACCAGACGCTTGTTCTGGGGATAAAGGCGGCCGTCACGCAGGGCTGACAACCCGGCTGACATAAAGTGCCGATTGTCTAGAAAAAGTGGGAGCCTTAACCTCCTACTACCCCAAGGGCCTCCGGGTCTGCTGTGGGATCACTTTACTTACTTTTAATTATTCAACTAAACGCAAAAACACATTATCACTTATTTAGGCGTAGCAGCACACGCTGGGTATTTCCTAGATCACAAATAAATTTTGTACATAGAACTGAGAAAGTGCTTATGATCGGGTGCATTTCAGTTACTGGCTCTTCCATACATCATATATCATATATACGTTATTTTTTTGGATGGGGTTTTTACCATCATTTAGAAAATTTGTTGGGACAATTAACGCATATAACATATTTCACAAGACACTTAGCAGAAAGATCAACGCAAGCAATAATGACAATAAATTACATATGCAATATACAAGCTCTAAGCCTGGAATCAGCGATGAAACTATCCAATGCAAAGATCCTCCCAATAATAACTTACGGGATAGAAATCATATGGCCACATCTTACAGAAGCTAATCTGAACACACTGGAAAAAGTGAAAGCTACAAACATAAAAAGAGCAATAGGGGTATCAAGAACGGCAAGAAGCCGTGTAGTGTACCTACTGGCAAGGGAGACTTTCCTTATCGAGGACTTGAAAACAGCCTACCTACTACCAACCAATGAACCCTATGAACATACGCTACAAAGTTTACGCAGGAAAAGAGAGGAAGTATGGCCGGAATTCTTCAGCACCGGAGCGATGATAGATAGGAACTGGACAGAAGCAAATTTCCAGATACGACACGCCATCACAAGATTAAGCGAGCACGGATTCCAGCACCTAATGTGAAGAGATAAAACATTCCATGACCCGAATACGTCATGCATATGCGACGTATGTGAACAGAAATGCGAAAGATAGGGTACCAAATCGAAACATGTAAACAAAGAACAAAAACAATTAGTGAGTACGTGAGACAAACCTAAAGTGTTAGTGATTTTAGAGTGTTGTGTTATCACCTTTGCACATTTGTGCGCAATCCATTTATATTATATATACGTTATACAGAATGCAACTAAATTCCCATTATAAACTTTGAGGACATGTAGTGAGGATAAAGACAGTTACATAGGCTCAATTCTGGAAATGCATGTTATTATTAGGCCTATGTATTAGAGGGACTCTTGTCCCAATTTCTCTCAAAAAACAATTTGAAAATATATAAACCTGTTATTCTCCCAGTTATATTATCATCATCATGAACAAATTCGTTTTAGGCCATGTGGCCTGTACGGTAAACCTTGATCGTTCCACCGATGTTTTGGTCTTCCTTGGTCCCTATGTCCAGTTGGGGTATATTGGAATGCCAATTTTGGAAGTCTATTTCTTGCCATTCTCCTCAGATGATTTTTCCATTCTTGTTGATATCTTTGTATATCTTCATTTAAACTTGTTACTCCAAGTTTTCCTCTGATAATAGTGTTCCTTTGGTGATCCAGTCTATTAACTCCTAACACTGATCGTAAGAAGCACATTTGGCTTACTTGAAATTTATGAGAGTTTCTTTTATTTAAAATCCAAATTTCACTTCCGTATTTTAGAGCAGCTTTTGATGTGATGTTATGTAATCTTAGTTTTGTCTCTGTCCTCATCTGTTTACCAAAATGTCTTCGTATTACCCCATTCATTTTATTATATTTTTGTAATTATATAATAAAATGAATGGGGTAATACAAAGACATTTTGGTAAACAGATGAGGACAGAGACAAAATAAGATTACATAACATCACATCAAAAGCTGCTCTAAAATACGGAAGTGAAATTTGGATTTTAAATAAAAGAAACTCTGATAAACTTCAAGTAAGCCAAATGCGCTTCTTACGATCATTGTTAGGAGTTAATAGACTGGATCACCAAAGGAACACTATTATTATATGGATGTGAAACTTGGACTGTTACTTTAAGGGAGGAGAAAATATTACGAGTATTTGAGAATAAAGTTATTAAGTAAATTTTTGGACCAAAGAGAGATGGACAGACAGGCGAATGCAGAAGACTTCATGATCTTTATGGGAAACGAGATGTAATAAAAAGAGCTAAGTCCCGTAGACTGCGATCTCCCAATGTAGAGTCATCCGAAAGCCAAACTTGGCAAGATCCCACATGATCGACTATTCCGATTGATGTTTTAAGCGGTTTCCCTCAATCCAAAGAGCAAATGCTGGAATAGAACCCCAAAAGTTCCGCTTCCGATTTCACTCTGCTAATTAACTTCAAATTTGAATTCAAAATTTAAACCGGGGCTAATGTATTTTACATTAACCCGGGGTTCTACCTATCAAGGAGGATAAAAATGGATCGCTCACCGTCAACACTTAAGTGATGGCCGCAGAACTTTCCCTATATCTAGTAGACTGCGATGGACAGGACATGTGGCACGAATTATTATGTGCATTAATATTACTACTTATACTACTTCTACTAATTCTATAATAATAATAATAATAATAATAATAATAATAATAATAATAATAATAATAATAATAATAATAATAATAATAATAATAATACATGCAGACCACATGTCACACATAACTGGCTGGATGATCGTGCAACTCTGGGATTAACACATGTGGATGTGGGGCCAGCAGCCAGATGATAGACCAAGGACCATCTAGGTCTGTCATGCCGTTGAATTTGTTGTATGATTGGAGAACATTAATTCAGGATAGGGATCTACGGAGAGCTTATATTTGGAAGCTATGAAGCTCCATATTTGATTGTGTCAGTGATTTAATTATTTTTAGGCCTATATAAGGAACAATAGATCCAATAGTCTTTGTATATAAAAAGAGTGAGAGTATGTCTGTCCTTTATGGACTCAAAAACTTGATCGATTTTGGATGCGGTTTTTACTATCATTTAGAGAATTTTTCTGGGACAATTAGCGCTTGTAACATATTTCTCTATGCACATTTTAAAGTTTCTTTACCAAGCCATTTACTTAATCTAATTATAGGTTATTATTTTTGTTATTATTATTATTATTACTATTATTATTATATTTTTCTTTCTTACCCTTGTCAAATTTGTATTGTGTAGTCTATATCTATTATGTATCAATCATAATTCTTATTGTATGTATAATTTAACCCTGGTGAAGTGGAAGAGAAGACCTTATGGTCTTAACTCCATCAGTTAAAATAAATGAATAAATAAAATAAATAAATAAATAGGGCCGAAGTTTAAAAAAAAGTACATCGGTGCACTAAAAAAGTGGCTTTTGGACGCTTAAATGACTTACGCTGCCTAAACCATAACAAATGCTCCAAATTAATGTACTAACTAACTAACTCTAACTAACTACCTTAGATGCATGGCAGCGCGAACATAAACTCTCCATACATCCCTATCCATAGCATGAATTTTCTAATCATCTCCTGTATAATCTACTTCCCTGAAATCATGGTTAATGTTATTCTCCCATCTCATATTTGTCTAAACAACTTGACCTTTTCCACCGTTTTTCCTATAAGAAATTTCTATGCAAATTAACGTAGGCCTACACAGAATATCTATAAAAAGAAAATATAACAATAATTAATTCGTTATCTCTGTCAAATATTGATCTTTTAAAATAATTTATCGACGTTTCAATCTCACACAAGGAGATTGAAACATCAACGAATTATTGAATAAAGTGAATATTTTACTGAGATAAAGAATTCATTATTGTTTATTATTATTATTATTATTATTATTATTATTACTATTATTAACTACTTTCAGGGAATTATATAAAGACAAACTGAATTTTAAAAAAATACAAAAAAGTCCGTGAGAGAACATGTCTATCTTTTACGGATAACTCACAATAAACATTTTTGTCTTTCAGCTCATTGATGCCAAGAAGATCGAGATAAGTAGATCCCGAGCAACACCGGGTAATCAGCACGGAATATATAAAAATAATTACGATACAAATTTATAATTATTTTTGTTTTTACTTGCTCAACTAAACATAAAAAAACACTAAATAAAAATCAAATATCACAAAAAATTTAACCCTTTACACCCCTGGTTGTTGCACGCCACTGAAGGGAATTATAAACATATTAACGGCTGCGATAAGAACTCTCGGTCTAATGTTTCAGGTGTTGATCAGCTCTTAGTCGGTGAAACAGCTGGGAGAAGGATACCGCCACAATGACGTTCAAAGGAGCTCTCAAGTCATTGATAACATCTAGAAAACTTCCTCAAGTTATTACTGCACTCATAGGTAATATTATTATTTATCTACTATTACAACAATCAGTGATGCTTTAGTTCGTAGTCACTAGGCAATAGAACCTATACTTTATGTTCTAACAAAACACAAAACATGCTATCAAGACATAAAATACAGACTGAATAGTGTCTCATTGATTCAGTAACTTTATACTAGTATTACACTGAGCAACAAAAATATAGATATATTTTTTTTTTTTGGTCTCAGAAAGAAAATATGCTATTCTGATACTATATCTTCTCCTGAATTCAAATATGATATCTGTTTTTCTTCCCATCACGTAAGGTTTCAGAGAGACAGGCATTTATAATTTCAAACAATTTAATATTTTATACATTCGTAACTACACAATATTCGAACATTTGGACTCACCTAGAAAGTAAGAAATTACGATTTTCTGCTATATTTCGCCTATGGAGCATCCCTCTTGATTGTCCAACAGTAATAACCAGCATATTAGGGTTCCATTTGCCTTGATATCTCTTTTCCA
The DNA here is from genome assembly GCA_030220185.1 of Diploptera punctata. Classification (NCBI taxonomy): domain Eukaryota; kingdom Metazoa; phylum Arthropoda; class Insecta; order Blattodea; family Blaberidae; genus Diploptera; species Diploptera punctata. Next base: position 802,331 of record JASPKZ010002312.1, on the reverse strand, counting down.
TAGCTGAAATCTCCTGATGAAAGTGTTCCCCGTTTTATTTTACAATGGACAAATGGACGAAAAGACGTTTATTAAAAAAATAACTACTTAAATCCATTAGCAGAAATTGAAATAAAAAAAATTGTGGGCGATGGAAAAATGCTGAATACATATTTGAAAACACGATAAAAAACTGCATTAAGTACAAAACTGTTGGTACTCATGAGACAAAAGATGACCAGTGTTATTATTCATTCATTTTGAGAATTTCCCTCATTATTGAGGGTTTTCTCCAACCAATCTTAGTAATTAACATGAATTTTAAAAAAATACAAAAATGACTACGGGCTTATAAACTATCAGTTTGCAACAAACATTCACAAATTTCCCTTAACTAAAGTTCTCCATCGATCTCTGTCGTCTGTGTCTTCATTTGTTACACCAAATTTCCTCAATGAATTCTGAATGTTATTCTTCCAGTTAGTTCTCGGTCTTCCTTTTCTGCTCCTTCTTTCAATTTTCAATGCATACATAGGACTTTGGTAGTCGTCCATCCTGCATTCTTCTTACGTTTCCATGCAATTTTAGCCTTCTGTGTTCAATCTCATCCATTATACAGTAGGCCTATATTAGTCCACCGCTGTGATTTCGAGGTAGCGTGCTGCCTTGTCACGCAGCGGGTCCGGGTTCGATTCTCGGTCGGGAGAGGCTCCTGGGTGAGTTTTTTTTCAGGGGATTTTCCTCGCCTTTAAGACAAATGTCAGGAAGTTTAGGGCCCAACGGTCCCCGAAAATTATTCGGCTATGGCTATCATCATCATCCTTCACCGGTGTGGAAAGCAACGGGAAGCTACCACACCTATAATTCCCTAGTAAAGCTGTCCCTCGGGCAGAATTACTATGGATGGATACTGTATTATTATTTTTAGTTGTAATTGTATTCTTCTTTATCTTCTTCTTTGGCTTTCCTCCACTTATAGGTTTGCCGTCTTCAGTTTTCATTTATTTATATCATTCCAATCTCCATCTTCCGAATCCCTATCGTCCATTATAGTTCTGATATAGGTTTCCCATTTCCATCTTGGTCTGCCACATTTATTTCTTCCAGGGGGTGACCATTGGTATATATTTTTTGGCCATCTTTCATTTTCCATTCTTTGTACATGGCCATACCATTTAAGCGTTTGAATTTCAATCCCCTTAACAACAGATGTGGTAAAATTAATTTATTTCCAAAGGAATTCATTTCTTATTTCATCCTGTCTTGTTTTTTGAAAGCTTCTTCTAAGATAATCAAATTCAACTGTTCTAATTTTATTCTTTTGTAATTTCGTAAACTATCAAGTTTCACATACAAATGAGGGAAATTTTGAGGAAGTGGCTGAATTCAAATACCTAGGAACAATAATCACAAATAGGAATGAGATGCACAAGGAAATTAAACATAGGCTCAATTCTGGAAATGCAGGCTATTATTCATTGCAGAGACTCTTGATTTCCCAACTCCTTTCAAAAAACTTTAAACTGAAAATTTATAAAACTATTATTCTACCAGTTATATTATATGGGTGCGAAACATGGACTCTTACTTTAAGAGAGGAAAGGAGATTACGAGTATTTGAGAATAAAGTTCTTAGGAAAATTTTTGGACCAAAGAGAGATGAACAGACAGGTGAATGGAGAAGACTACTTAACAATGAACTACATGGTCTTTATAGGAAGCCAGATATAATAAGAACAGTTAAGTCTCGTAGACTGCGTTGGGCAGGACATGTTGCACGTATGGGAAATGAAAGACTTGCATGGAAGCTTCTTGTAGAAAAGCCAGAGGGAAAACGCCCAGTTGGTAGACCAAGAATGAGGTGGGAGAATAACATTAACTATGATTTGAGGGAAGTAGATTATACAGGGAATGATTGGAAAGCATTAGCTCAGGATAGGGATGTATGGAGAGCTTATGTCCGTGCGGCCATGAACCTACGGGTTCGATAGTGCCAGTGAGTAAGTAAGTAAGTATCAAGTTTCACTTCCATTTGATATAATATTCTCTCTTATGCTCTTATAAATTTTCATTTTAGTTTCCTTCGTGATATTTTTGTTCCAAATTATTCCAAGTAATGTCAGTTGCAATTTTTTCGCCATTGCAAATTCAGTGTGTACATCTCTTTCACAGGTACCTAAACTTGTAATTATTGACCCAAGATATTTAAAAATTAACATTTTTTATTTTCCCTTTTTCGAGTATGAGGTCATCCACATCCTTTCTCAAACACATATATTCTGTTTTCTGTAAATTTATATTCTGTCCCCATGTTGTATATTCTTCCATTAGTTTTGTAACTGTATTCAAATATTTTAATTCTTCATAATTAACTGCCCAACTTACTGCCCAACTTAATGTTTTCTATTAATCCCCTGTATAATCTACGTCCGCAAACCATGTTTAATGTTATTCTCCCACTTCATTCTTGGTCTACCAACGGTGTTTTCCCTCTGGTTTTACTTCAAGTTTCAATGCCCCTCTTTCATTTCCCATTCGTGTCACATGTCCTGCAAATATTAGTCTGCGAAACTTAACACTTCTTATTATATTTGGTTTCCTATAAAGACCATGTAGCTCACTGTTTAATAGTCTTCTCAATTCACCTGTCTTCCCATCTTTCTTTGTTACGTTATTGAATTAATATGTTCAGTGCTGTGGTCTTGGAGTACCGTCGCTCCTCGTAGCGCAGCGGGCCCGGTTTCGATCCTCGGTCGGGACAAGTTTCCTGGATGATTATTTTCTCGGGGAATTTTTTCTCACCTGTAAGGCAAATATCATCTGCCCGCCTCTTCAGGGGCATCATTACCATCATCTTCGCCTTTCATATTATTATCGGAGCAGCGTAACTCCGTTTTCCAGGCGTCCCAACCTCAGAAATGTGTTACAAGTTCATCACGCCAGGAGAGAATACCAGAATATCGTAATGACAAACTGGCGAAATTCATGAAAATAGTATATTATGATGCGAAGCTGGGAAGTGGTTTTTACAGAATGGAGGAAATGTTTAAAAACCGAGCGAAAGCGAGGTTTTTAATTTCCAAAATTCTGTAAAACACTTCACAAACGTGCGTTGTACATTATTTTTTTGCGCGATGATGTTTTCAAAATAATAAATAATAGTAAAATAATAGCATCTTAATTGGATTATCAGTTCATTACAAACAACTGTCTAACGTTAACAGTGTGGGAAATTTTTATTAGCTGAAAATACAGAAGGCCGTGACACCAATCATTTATAAGATGGCGGTAAGTACGTATGTATTGTTTTATATTGTTTCAAATAAAATTCAGTTCATTTAAAATGCAGTGATTTGTTTCGTATAATGTATATCGAGGTAAGACGGTAGGCCAAAATTTGAAAAAAAAAAAATCATAATTGAATAGTCTGTTCTTTTCTGAAAATTTCTGTACATGATTTTTTACTGAACGCCAATTATAAGTGCGTTAATTTTTTTAAAACAATTGACAGTTGTCAGTCTGTAATATCCATAGTAATTCTGCTCGAAGGTAGGTCCTTCACTGCAATCATAGCATTTTAATGCTATGCTTGCAGCTTTACAAGGGAATTGTAGGTGTGGTAGCTTCCCGTTGCTTTCCACACCGGTGAAGGATGATGATGATGATGATGATGATTATGATGATTATGATGAAGATGGCCATATGATTTCGGGGACCGTTTGGGCCTTAAAGTTCTCCTGACACTTGTATTACACGTGAGGAAAAACCGCGTTAAAAACCTCACCCAGAAAAACTGCCCCGACCGGGGATCGAACCCGGTCACATAGACTGCGATGTGCAGGACATGTGGCACGAATGGGGGAATGAAAGACGTGCATGGAAGCTTCTTGTAGGAAAACCAGTTGGTAGACCAAGAATGAGGTGGAAGAATAACATTAACATTGATTTGAGGGAAGTAGATTATGCAAGGAATGATTGGAAAGCATTAGCTCAGGATAGGTATGTATGGAGAGGTTATGTCCGCGCGGTCATGAATCTACGGGTTCGATAGTGCCAGTGAGTAAGTAAGGTAACTAACTCACTGGTATTATCGTACCGCGCGGCCACATCCCTATCCTGAGCCAATATTTTCCAATCAACCCTGTATAAACTGTTTTTTTATTTCAGGATTGTTTCTCTTACTTACACATGTATCATTAACCAAAATGTACAATTTTTTCATCCGTATTTCCTGGTCTTGCGTGTCTGCTTCTGTCATATTTCTCTTCTTCATCTTCTCCACGTTGGCTTTGGTCTACCACGTTTCCCTTTTTCTGGAGGTATCAAAATACGAGGTTATATATTTTGATTTTTTAGCATTCAGATATTTTTAATGTATGAGGAGCTGACCCATAGCACCAGACACTTTTTCTGGAGCCCATCATACATCAGTTGCTTTCACTGCAGCTAAGAGTCCGATCCACACTTTATTGCCTCATCCGCCGTCTGCACCATACCATAGGTCTCCTACTCTGCTGCACCCGCCGTTAGGGTCTTCACCGTAACCCTGGTTAGGGACTCTCAAAGGTACTATCAGCCGGATCAGTTGAACCTGGGTTTTTTTAACGAGCTGTTACTCTTTCTAATAATAAAACTAAAATATATGATTAGTTTTATCATAAGTAATGCCACGAGTGATTTCCAAATTATCGATAAAATCATGACTCATGAAGTGAGGAGTGAATTTATCTAGAGAATTTGGAAATCAAGAGTGGCATTTGTTAGGACTATTTAACGAATAAAATTAAGCTGTTTACTCACAAATCATTATTTAACTATAGTTATTTTAAAATATGCATATATTTAATGTAAACGTCGATGTTTGAAAACAAATATGAAACGATTGGTACGCTTCATTTGCTTATTTTATTCTCACTGCAACCAGATATTATTTATTGCCAAATGATCGCAATGTTGTAAGAATGCACCCTAGTGGAGACATTTATAACCAACATAATAGGTATTAATTAATTTCTGATGTACTATGACGTAGATATGTCAATTATATTTTTGTGCAACGTCATTTCCTGGAAAATAATTCGTTTAAGAAAGTCCAAACAGTGTTTTTTTTTTTTTTTTTTTTTGGTATAAGCAATTGTTACAAATGTTTTTATATTATCTCTCGTATGCGCTTACTGCTGGCATTCATGCACTATGTATACAATCTGGTAGCCTATTTCTTCAAGCGTCAGTATTGCAAAATAATGCTATGACCTATTCAGAATGTTAAAAAAGGAGGTGCTTTCCTTATTATGATAAACTTTAGTTGGTAATTTTTAGGCGAAACACGACTGTGATTGTTTGTAAATAAAAAGTCATTGAAATGTGATTGGTCATTGACTCGCATTTGGGGCATGAGTTAAATAGTCTGTCTAATATATTACGTATTGTGTTGTTTCAGTTAACATTGCAGTGCTTGCCAACAGATCTGTCATAGCTTGGTCATCGGCAGCACATCCCTATCTCGAAACAAACAACACTATTACTGGAGAACCTATTACAGATGAACAAGAAGCTTGGCTTGGATCATGCATCTACTTGGTAGCTGCAGCCACTTCGCCACTCTACAGCTACATCAATCAGAACATCGGCAGAAAAGCGGCTGGATATCTCACTGTCCTCCCATTAGCTATAGGATGGTTACTTATAGCATACGCACAATCAGTAACTTACCTCTTCGCGGGTAGAATAATCCAAGGATTTAGTTTTGGTGGAGTCAACGTATTTCAAAGCATGTATATTTCAGAGATGTCAGAGGACAGCATCAGAGGTGCTCTTGGTGCCATGAGAGGCATTTCAACGGAATTGGGATCTCTAACAATGTACATCATTGGACCTTTCTTAGGCATTACAGAAACAGCATTAGTATCCTTGGTATTTCCTTTGGCATTCCTATTTTTGTTCTTTTGGCTTCCTGAATCTCCTATGTTTCTTCTTGGCAAAGGTCGTTCTCAAAAAGCTTTGGATGCTTATATTTGGTTTCGAAGAGGAGACACTGAAAATGCTCATGAGGAATTTAGGAAATTGGACGTTGTAATCCAGGCACAACCAGAGAAAATGACCATAAGACAGATTATGTCAAGCCAAGACACTAGAAATGCAATGGTAATAGCTTTGGTGTTGAATGTGGTGATGAGACTCTGTGGGTATCTTGTTGTTTTCGGTTATATATCAAAGTTATTTGAAATATCTGGGAGTAGTATATCAAGAGATGCTGATCCTATGATTGTAGGGTTCCTAACCCTTTGTGCGACCATTGTAGCTACCTTTGTGACCGATACTTTGGGAAGAAGAATGCTTCTACTTATCACTCTCATTACACAAAGCTTTGCTCTTGGAATTTTGGGGATATTCATATACCTCAAAGATTTGGGTTTTGATCTCAGCGGCTTAGGGGTGATCCCACTTATCTGCCTGTCCGTCTTCTGCATATGTGTGATACCAGGGATAGGCTCCACAACATTCATTGTCATCTCTGAAATATTTAGACCAGAAGCTCGAGGAATTGCCACTGCTGTTTCTTGCTCGTTTTCTTGGATTCTTGCTTATATTTCCACACAATATCATCATAATCTAGAAGATGTTCTAGGTTTATATGGATGCTATTGGGTGTATGGAACAGTATCTCTTCTAGGAGCTTTGTATATTTATTTGAAAGTTCCAGAAACGAAGAATAGAAGTTTGGAATCTATTTTGGAGGAATTGAATGGTAACGTGCCAATAAGGAGGAAGAGCATATTCAAGTTTAAAGGACGGAAATCAAAACAATCAAAACATGACGAGTTTGAAATGGAGAATGTGGTGGAGCCGGTGTCAATTACACCTTTATCACAAAAATGAATTGATAAACTTTTTATTATTTGAACAGTATTATATTTTTGTTGGTAAGGATGACAATGAGAATTATTAACCAGTTTTTCTCGTTATTTATAATGTCCCTTTCTAACAAATCAAATTTAAAATTGTAGCTTTTTTTATGGTAAGGTGGTACATTTTCTAACACACACGTACAACAAAATGTTCTTCAACGCTTATTAATATTTTTAAAAAATCTTGCACCTTCAAAGTGAAAAGCAAATTTTCATGAACAATGCAGAACCCATGAATACTTGAAACATTTCGCGTTGTCTAAAAATTAAATAAAATTATACCTTGCGCACTCTATACTAGCGGGTAAAAAAATCCTCGAAATGCGTTAAAATTGAATGAGAAGTTAACGTACACACAACGTAGGAATGATCATCTTATCGTGGCAACATGACTGCATCCATCGATAATCCAACATCGATCTATGGCTAATACAAGAAAATAAATAATGATCACACACTTGTGCGGGTTTTCTATTATTATTGTAATTATTATTATTATTATTATTATTATTATTATTATTATTATTATTATTTTTATTATTATTATTATTATTATTATTATTATTATTATTATTATTATTCATCCGGTATTATGGCAGCTGCCGCCGTATTCCGGAAACCAAACGCTATTCCTCTCTGTCCATTCATTGATATTCCTCCAATCCTCTGATATTCATAGCCGCTTGTTCCCCTTCTATCCAAGTTTTCTTCCGTCCTCCTCTCTTCCTCTCCATTGGGATCCATTCCATAACAATTTTAGGCAATCTTTGCTCTGGTATTCTTTTGACATGGCCATACCGCTGCAATCTTTTATTTTCTATAACGTCTATGATGTCCGGCTCCTCTTGTACACCCATAATTCATCATCATCATCATCATCACTTCAGGGATTAGCCAATTGCCCGTTCCGACTTCATAATGCATCAGCCCAACGTCTTCTAGGTCTTCCAACATCACGTCTTCCTCTTGCTTGATAATTTCTTGCTAACAATGGATATCTCTCCTTTTCATTCCATCCATATGATCAATCCATTTCTGTCTGTAATTCGTGACCTTATCCAATAAAGGCTGTATTTTCAATTATTCTCTTATATCCTCATTTCTTATTCTATCAAGTCTTGTACATCCTTTTACTTGTCTTAGGAACCTCATCTCCGCCGTCTGTATTCTATCCTTCTGTTTTTTCATTGGAGCCCAAGTTTCACATCCATACAATATTGTAGGAACCGCCATAACATTATACATTTTTATCTTGGTTTCTTTTCTAATTTTATTTTTTAATGTTCTCTGTATTGTTCCACACAACGTCTGAAATTTATTTATTTTGGAGCCAATATCTCTTTCCACATTGTAGCCAACATCACAGCCCAAATATTAGAAACTAGACACCCATAATTTCCCTTATTATTATTATTATTATTATTATTATTATTATTATTATTATTATTACAAAATACATATCGGTACAGATGTCTGTAGACAACAGATTAGTCCCTATTATCGGAAAATCCACCCGGATATATTTACAAACTTAAGTAAATGTCAACTAACCTAACCAAATAATATCAATCTAACCCTTCCAAATGTACCTAAACGTACGGAAATATATTTGTCCTCCTAGGATTTTCAAGTAATATTTACTGCCTCTAGCAGAAACTTCAGTAAACTTTGGTGGGTTATCGCTGGACTAAATCACGCATAACATCAGTACATTTTCATTGTTAAAATATTAATCTTTAATCCTAAATGTATTATTTAAGGAATTAGCTCTTAAAAAAAAAGAACATTGATTCATGATTAATTGGCCAAATTATCTTGATTAAAATACTAAACAGTTTGCCATAGAGAAAGATAAATGTTCTTTCCCGCGCTAAATTTTCACTAGCTAAACCCAAATCACACCCTCCTAAGCACGTGGCGACAAATTGTTGACAGAGTTGCCGTCTTCCTCAGTATGAATAAATATACTTAAAAGAGAAACCCTAACAACTTTGCAAAATTTCAGTGGATGGCACTAATGACGGTTTTGCCGGCTTGTCGTCTTTGTTCAATTATCTCTCCATTAAGGACGGCTTGTGCAGCTTGGAAGAAAATACCTTAAGACTTGTCTCAGTGTATATATACATCGCAGACATAAGCGATAACTATGGATATGGTTAAGTGGGCAAATATATGTTGTGTATTATTAATTCACCCAAATACTATAAATGTTAATCACAGAGGTTCGCAACTAGTGGTCCGCGTGAATATATATACAGTTACAGAATTTCTCACATTGCTAGTTCAGCCAAAAAAACTTAATTTATATTTACGTGGTCTAAAATGTACCTGTAACGAAATTGTACAACCTTATCAGCCAAATACTCTGCTCCTCTGATGGTGCAGCAGAACTGGTCAGGATATACACCTAATGTCACAGACCTTCAATATTATAGACTTCATCACATCTCATCCCTGCATCTGACATTACACCGAATACAAGTAAAGAGAGTGATTCATTTCCTGCTGTCATATAACCTCACATTTTAGCAAAATTTCTAAAAAAAAAGTTTTATCATAAGTGATGTCACAAGCGATTTCCAATTTATTTAGAGGATTTGGAAATCAAGAGCGGCATTTGCTAGGACCATTCAACGAATAAAATTAAGCTGCTTACCAAAAAATCATTATTTTAATATAGTTACCAGTATTTTAAAATATTTATATATTTAATGCAAACGGCGATGTTTGGAAACAAATCAGAAATGTGAGGTTATGTACATTCACTGCAACTGTATCATATTATTTATTGCCAAATAGGATCGCAATATTGTAAGAATGCATCCTAGTGGATAAATAATAAAACACATCAAACTGTATATTATAATCAACATTATAGGTTATTCATTTATTTTTTTAGTAAACAACTCAGTAAAATCAAATAATCTGTTCATTATCTGCTACATTCAATGTATTTGTTGGAGAAAAATAATGCTCTGGCCTGTTCAGATTATTAAAAAGGAGGAGCTTTCTTTATCACAAAAGCAGGAGCTAATAAAGAGAAATCGATAAAGAGCGTGGTGAAACACAACTATCATTGGTAGTAAGACAAAACTCATTGAAACGTGATTGGTTATTGACTACCATTTGAGGCATGAGTTAAATAGTCATAAGTAATGGCACGAGTGATTTCCAATTTATCTAGAGAATTTGGAAATCAAGAGTGGCATTTGTTAGGACTATTTAACGAATAAAATTAAGCTGTTTACTCACAAATCATTATTTAAATATAGTTATTCAAAATATTTATATATTTAATGTAAACGGTGATGTTTGAAAACAAATGAGAAACGATTGGTACGTTTCATTTGCTTCTTTTGTTCATCACTGCAACCAGATCATAATATTATTTATTGCCAAAGGAACGCAATATTGTATGAATGCACTCTAGTGGAGAAAAAATGAAACACATCAAACTGTATATTAATTCATTTCTGATGTCCTATGACCATTATATTTTTCTGGAATGTTATTACCTGGGAAAAAATACATTTAAGACAGTGCAAAACGTGGTTACTTTTTTTGGTGGTATAATCAATTGCTACGAATGTTTTTATATTAACTCCCGCATGTGCTACGTGTTGACATTCATGCACTATATATACAATCTGGTAGCCGTATTTCTTAGAGAATCAGTCACTGCAAAATAATGCTATGACCTATTGAGAATGTTAAAAAGGGGGTGCTTTCTTTATAATGATAAACTTTAGTTGGCAAATTCTAGGCGAAACACGACTGTGATTGGTTGTAAATAAAAAATCATTGAAATGTGATTGGTCATTAACTACCATTTGGGGCATGAGTTTTTGTAAAACATGTATGTTCTGTATTCACAAATCAAGTACATTCGGGACTCATGTCCCACAAGTGTATACAAAAGCAAAACAAATTGGTTGCAGAAAAAAATCATGTACATTAAATATTGCATACCTATGTAATAACCTATTTATGTATTCTTATTTAAAAATAAATTATATTTTTCTACCAATTGAGGTAATTTAACGCTTATTTTGTAATAAATATAATTACACCGAGCAACAAAAAATATTTTTTTTTTGTCTCAGAAAGAAAAATATGTGATTCTGATATTTTTCTCCTGAATTCAAATATGATATCAGTTTTTCTCCTTCACGCAAGGTTTCCGAGAGACGGGCATTTATTATAATTTCAAACACTTTAATATTTTCTACATTCGTAACTACATAATATTCGAACATTCAGACTCACCTAGAAAGTAAGAAATGGACGATATTCTGCTATATTTCGCCTGTGGAGCATCCCTCTTGATGGTCCAACAATAATCGGCCAGCATATTAGGATTCCATTTGCCTTGATATCTCTTTTCCATAGCTGAAATCACCTGATGAAAGTGTTCCTCATGCTCATTGCTCACTGCACCAAGATTTCCCGGGAAGAAATCTAGGTTTATTAAAAAAATAATTATTCAAATAAAATAATTGAAATTGAAATAAAAAAACTGTGGGCGATGGAGAAATTCCGAATACATATTTGAAAACACGATCAAAACCTGCATAAGTACAACTATTGGTACTCATGAGACAAAAATCATGTTGACCAGTGTTATTATTTGAGGAGGTCATTTCGAAAATATGTTTTTTTCTATTCTGATAAACTAATAAGAAGAGTTGTGAGGTGGGAAGAATTATAATTAACTAACTGGCACTAACGATCCCTTAGGTTCGTGGCCGTGCGGGAAGCTCACCATACATCCGTATCCTCAGTTAGTTTCTCCAATCATTTCCTGTATATTCTACTTACCTCAAATCATGGTTAATATTATACTTCCTCTTAATATTAGAGGTGTCGGATTCAAATCCCGGTTCAGTATCCATTTTTCTTTCCAAATAATATAAATGTATATACAGTACAGTCCACCGCTGTGGTCTCGAGGTAGCGTGCTGCCTTGGCATGCAGCCCGGGTTCGATCCCCGGTCGGGACAGGCTCCTGAGTGAGTTTTTTTCGGGGTTTTTCCTCACCTGTAAGACAAATGTCAGGAAGCTTAGGGCCCAACGGTCCCTAAAATCATCCGGCCATCATTATCATCCTTATCATTATCATCATCATCCTTCGCCGATGAAAATGCTACAATTGCAGTGAAAGACCTGCCCTCGGGCAGAATTACTATGGATGGATATATATATATATATATATAATAAAACCTGTAGGCTATATCTTGGCCACACAGGATTCCATGAAAGATGGCCAAATGATGATATAGTTGTTATTTTAGGGCTCGGAAGTTGAGGACCTATACAATTCGTATAAAAGACCTTCAAAAAGAGTAAAGATGTCCTAAAAAGATCTAAAAATTGAAAAAAATATGGCGTAAAAAGAAAATTCAAATTAAATGATTTTAGTTTCAACAGCATTTTTAATGAATGCAATAAAAGTTTATTAAAAAGTACAAAATTCTAGAGAAATGCAACATACATTGACAAAGAAATTGATGACTGAAAATGCTTCTTCTTTCATTCTTTCTTTTAATTCAATACAGTTTGAAAAATAAATTTTCTGTTCATTAAAAATAAGGTTTTTGGAGAATTTAGAATGAACGATTTTTTTAATGTAGAATGATATCAGCGAACCAGCAATGGATACCAAATGGTCAGCAGGTTGGTTAAAAATAACAGGATATTTTGTGAGGGTGCAATATTTTCTCGCGGAACAAAAATATTTGCAATGTGAAATGTCTTTGGAATGTAAAACTTGATAGCGTTTTAAAAGAAGTTGGAATTGAGACTAGACTCTGCAGATTTTTTAATTATACAAATGATATAAATGAAGTCAAAAGAATGTAAATTTGCGAAAAAAGCCACTAAGACTAAAAAAATACTAAAAAAGGACTAATAAGCCAAAGAAAGTTCAAACAGGACACATAAAACCCCCCAGTTTTTGGCCTCCAATGACCATATATATATATATATATATATATATACACCAAGGGCCTCCTAAGACCTGTAGTGGGATCACGTTTTATATATATATATATATATATATATATATATATATATATATATAAACGTGATCCCACTACAGGCCTTAGGAGGCCCTTGGTGTAGTGGAAGTTAAGACTCCTTTTTCTGGACAATCGGCACTTGATGTCAGCCGGGTTGTCAGCCCTGCGTGACGACCGACTTTACCCCCAGAATAAGTGTTTAGTAGTAATTTTCATTAGAGGTTGAGTCGACCCCAGGGCCATAGTGTCGCCACAAGGTATCGTCTTTGGACATAAAATGAAAAAGAAAGTATTATTGCGCGATAGTGCGTTTTGTCGTACATACAGCAATGGCGACCATGATTGGAAGTTCAACTTCCTACATTTCGAGGTTGCCAACCTAAATAACTATACTGTAAAAAAAATAACTACAGCTAATATTACATATTACAAAAGGCGTGTGGGAAGTAAAACCTCTATCCTCTATGTAGCCTATACTACATAAAATGTATATACAAAAAATATCCAGAAGTAGTGTTAATATGCATTATAAGAAACAAACCACTGTATTTTAAATGAACTGAACTTTATTTGAAACAATATAAAACAATAAATACGTACTTGTAGCCATTTTATCACTAAATGGTCTCATGGCCTCCTGCAGTTTCTACTAATAACCAGTGCCCACACTGTTGACTTTAGTCAATTCTTTATAATGAACGCAAATATTTCCATCAAAGATGTTATTATTTTACTATTATTTATTAATTTGAAAACACCATCGCGCAAAAAATAATGTATAACGCACGTTTGTGAAGTGTTTTACAGGATCTCGGAAATTAAAATCCTCGTTATCGCTCAGTTCTTAAACATTTTCCTCGATTCTGTAAAAACCACTTCCCAACCTCGCATCGTATTATACTATTCCTGAACTTCCTAACCCTGGTTATTGTATTATACTGACTATATTGGACAATCCTGATGTCAACAAAAAATAGGCATTGCAAAGCCAGGTGAAGTAGAATCAGGGATTAAGGATGAGATGCCATTGTTAAACGACAAAACCAACTTCACAAAGACACGTACTGTACTTGTCAATAGACTGATCAACAACTTGTAAGCTACTGCTGTCCTTAAATACCGGCCATATTTCGAATTAAAATAAACAATTAACTAACTCACTGGCACTACTGAACCTGTAGGTTCGCGGCCGCGCAGACATGCATCCCTGTCCGGAGCTAATATTTTCCAATCATCCCCTAAATAATTTAAAGTAAAGTAGTCCCACTACAGACCTCAGGAGGCCCTTGGGGTAGTAGGAGGTTAAGGCTCCCAATTTTTCTGAACAATCGGCACTTGATGTTAGCCGGGTTGTCAGTCCTGCGTGAAGGCCGCCTTTACACCCAGAACAAGCGTCTGGTATTCATTTCCGTTAGAGGCTGAGTCGACCCCAGGGTCAGCCAGGGCGCTTTCCCTCTAGTTTTCCTAAACCAATCTTTCCAATGTCTTCCCCATCGAACTATGCGTTCTTATTATATCTAGTATCTTATAAAGATCATGTAGCTCATTATTATTATGTATTCTCTCTCGGAAGAGGGAATGCAAGTTGGGCATGGAAACATCTTGTAGGAAAACTCCACTCGTGCCACATCGCAGTCTACGAGACTTTAGTATTCTCATTATATCTGGTTTCCCTTAAAGATCATGTAGCTCACTGTTAAATAATCCTTTCCATTCACCTGTCTGTTCGTCTCTCTTTGGTCCAAAAAAATGTCCTAAGAACTTTATTCTCAAATACTCGTAATTGTTTTTCCTCCCTTAAAGTAAGAGTTCAACTTTCACATCCATATAATGTAAATGGGAGAATAACAGTTTTATTTATTTTCAGTTTATGTTTTTAAGACTAGAAAAAAAACTATTTTGAAGTTTTACAAAATATTGGCAGTTCCATGTCTTATCTATGGATGTGAAACCTGGACATTAACAAAGGCAGATTGTAAACAAATAGAGGCTGCTGAAATGAAGATGTTGAGAGCAATAGCAGGATACCAAAGGACCGATAAAAAGAAAAACGAAGATATAAGAACAGAACTTAATGCATTTAATATCTGTGAAAGAATAAAATATTATCAAAATGCTTATCTTCAACACGTATTACGAATGAATTAACAGCGCATACCAAGAAGAATGTATAATTATAAACCAAAAGGGAGAAGAATGTTGGGAAGACCATTGAAGAGATGAAAGGACCAATTCGACCTATAATGAGATCGGAACAGACCATTGGACTTAATCCTTGTTGTTGATGGTGATGTTTTCTTTAGAGAGAGAAGTTGGGATGACAAGAGTCTCTATAATGCATAATAACATGCATTTGCAGAATTGAGACTATGTTTAACAAGCTTGGGTCATCATCATTTAGAGCAGTCCTTTTACATCTTCTTTGAGACTTTTTGGTAAGGTAAGTCCTCACAACAGGTTACTGGCCTGAAGTGAGCAAGTCCAGTGGTGGGGTTGCCATCTTAGGCCTCTGGACAGGCGCGGTTATGATACAGCATTTACTGTGTTTCTTGATGGAACGGTTATACCGTTTATTAACTTGAAGAAAGCACTTGACAAGGTAAATAGAAACAAATTATTAGAAATCCTCAAATATGATGACATGCCAGACCAACTGATAAAAGTTATATATAATATTTATAAGGATAATTTACATCCAAGTTAAAATTGAGAATAAAATCTCTGAATGCAGACCAATTACCCAAGGAGTTAGACAAGGATGTGGTCTTTCACCAATGCTCTTCATAATCAATTATTAAAGAATGGAGACTACAACCACATGGCAGTATACCACTTAATAGATTATATAATTTAGACACCCTATTATTTGCAGATGACATTTTGTTTATAGCAAATTCAGAAGATGACCTACAACGTTCAGTCCACTCTTTTCACCAAATTGCAATAAACTACAATATGGAAATCTCAACAGAAAAAATCTAAAGTCATGGCTTTCCTAGGAAAAGACCCAGTTCGCAGTAAAACTGTTATTAATAATAACTTATTAGAACAAACTAACACATTTAAGTATCTCGGATACCAAGTTACATACGAAGAGGAAAAAGATTTTAGTCAAAAAATTATAAAATTAAACAGAGTAACAGGAATTGTAAATAATATTTTCAAGTCTAACACAGTACAGCAACACACACGAACTAGAATTTATAAAACACTGTCCAGACCCATATTATGTTACGGCATTGAGGCCTGGACAATTCGCAGTGTAGATGAACAAAGACTAACTGCGGCAGACATGAAATTTATGAGATGTACTGCAGGTTACTCAAGAACAGACCATAAAAGAATTATGAGATTCTCAGAGAATTACAAACAGAATCAGTCATGGAATATGTACAAAAATACAGAAACAACTGGAAATCTCACGTAAGAAGAATGAGCAGAACAAGAATACCACGGCAAATCATAAATTACCAGCCACCAGGCAAGAGATCTTTGGGCAGATCCTTCAAATGTTGGATTAAGACCGTAATAGACCACTAGTTCTATCACATGAAAGGAAGAAGAAGAAAAAGAAGACTATGTTTCAATTCTTTGTCATCATCATCATCATCACTCCAGGGATTAGGCAATTGCCCGTTCCGACTTCATATTGCATCAGCCCAACGTCTTCTAGGTCTTCCAACATCTCGCCTTCCTCTTGCTTGATAGTTCCTGGCTAACAATGGATATCTCTCCTTACTCATTCCATCCATGTGATCAATCCATTTCTGTCTGTAATTCGTGACTTTATCCAATAAAGGCTGTACTTTCAATTCTTCTCTTATATCCTCATTTCTTATTCTATCAAGTCTTGTACATCCTTTTACTTGTCTTAGGAACCGCATCTCTGCCGTCTGTATTCTATCCTTCTGTCTTTTCACTGATCGGTTCCTTTTATGACAGTCCGGCTGATTTCCATGAAGCTTCTCAGTAAGATAAATGTCTCCTGGAAGCGTTACGAGCGCTTCGCAGGACAAGGATGGTGGAAGGGCTGCTTCCTCTGAGCCTCCAAACATGCTCCTCTGGGTATCCACCCCCCAAGAGAGGGCTGCTTCTTCCGCTCTTCAAGCCCTACAAGTTTTGCTGTGCTATTCCTTGTCGCCCTGTTGACCGTTGAAGACTTGACGAAGATGTGGCCGCCCAATATGGATACAGACGCCATTCCTTCGTTGTGAGCTATACTTAGTTCCCCTCGCCTCTTACCCACCAGCAAGATTAACCTAAGTCAATCTTCCCCAGTAGAGTCGTCTGGTTCATCGGGTACTAAGCCCCCCCACCACGTCAAGGTGATAGCTCCTGGGGGGGCACCTCATTTTTCTTCTTCTTCTTCTTCTTCTTCTTCTTCACGGTTTAGGCTTATTTACAAGCCTGTTCCGGCTCCAAGTTGCTGCTCTTTCCATCATTCTTGTTTGTAATTTTTGTTCCCGGAAATTTGAATTCATCCATTTCTTCAATATTCCCCTCATTTGTCATTAACTGTCCATTTCCATTATATAAAGTATTTCTATGTATGAACATATATTTAGTTTAAGATTTTTGAAATAATTTTTGCACTTACATGCATTTTCTGCAGAATGTATTTCGAGGGCTTTATGAATGTACTAGTTTCTATTTCGCTCATATTATCCTCAACTAATAGATTATAAACGATGTGAATACATTGACTATTTAACTCATGCCCCAAATGGGAGTCAATGACCAATCACGTTTCAATGATTTCTGTTTTACAACCAATCAGAGTCGTGTTTCACGAAATATTTAACAGTGTTATAATTACCATATTAAAGAAACCTCCTCCTTTTTAATATTCTGAACAGGTCTGACCATTATTTTGCAGTGACTGAGCCCGTGAGAAATACGGCTACCAGATTGTATATATAGTGCATGAATGTCAACACATGCCGCATGCGGGAGTTAATATAAAAACATTTGTAGCAATTGATTACACCACCAAAAAAAGAAACCACTGTTTGCACTTTTATAATGTATTTTTTCCCATGTAATAATCCAGAAAAATATAATTGTCATATTTACATCATACGACATCAGAAATGAATTTATATACAGTTTGATCTGTTTCATTTTTTCTCCACTAGAGAGCATTCTTACAATATTGCGTTCATTTTGGCAATAAATAGTATGATCTAATTGCAGTGATAAACAAAAGAAGCAGATGAAGCGTACCTATCGCTTCTCATTTGTTTTCAAACAACGCCGTTTACATTAAATATATAAATATTTTAAAATAACTATAGTTAAATATAACAAATGCCACTCTTGATTTTCAAATTCTCTACATAAATTCACTCCTCACTTCGTGAGTCGTGAATTTATCGATAATTTGGAAATCAGTCGTGGCATTACTTATGACTATTTAACTCATACCCCAAATGGGAGTCAATGACCAATCACGTTTCAATGATTTCTGTTTTACAACCAATCAGAGTCGTATTTCACCAAATATTTATCAGTGTTATAATTACCATATTAAAGAAAGCTCCTCCTTACAATATTGCGTTCCTTTGGCAATAAATAGTATGATCTGGTTGCAGTGATAAACAAATGAAGCAGTAGAAGTGTACCTATCGTTTCTCATTTGTTTTCAAACATCGCCGTTTACATTAAATATATAAATATTTTAAAATAACTATCGTTAAATAATGATTTGTGAGTAAACAGCTTAATTTTATTCGTTAAATAGTCCTAACAAATGCCACTCTTGATTTCCAAATTCTCTAGATAAATTCACTCCTCACTTCGTGAGTCGTGAATTTATCGATAATTTGGAAATCACTCGTGGCATTACTTATGATAATCAGGAATAAACTATATCCTGATTTGTTACATAAGTGGGAATTTGTTATTACTGTTCGGGAAAAATAGTTACGTAGGCTACGCAACAACGGAAGTAAGTGGTACATTACCAACCGAGGAGGTGTTTGAGGCTGAGCTTCAGAGAGTACTAGCAAATAAGTTCGAGACTAGTAATATTCTTACTTCCCGAATTGCGTATATAATTTTGTTCACTGCTATACTAATACGCATTTTGACTACTGTGACGTTCTACTAACTGACATAAGTGACGGGTTGTCGGACAAACTGCAGCGTGTCCATAATATGTGTATCAGATTCATATTTAATGTTCGAAAATACGATCACATTTCTCCATTATTCCACGAATTGTCATGGCTACATCTAAAAGAGAGAAGAAAATCGCACTGTCTAATTCTCTTATTTAAGATCCTACATACCTCGATTCCCAATTATTTATCATCTCGTTTCCAGTATCTATGCTCCAACCATAACTTAAACACAAGATCACAACATAGTCTCTTACTTAATATACCGCAACATAGGACATCACGTCACTCCATGTCATATACTATCTTCACTTCTCGCAACTGGAATTCCCTACCACAAGAAATAAGGGGCTGCCGGACATTGGCATCTTTTAAAAGAAATCTAAATTTATATTTGCTCTAAACTCGACTTCATTATTATCCAGTGTAAGATATATATATTAATTGGTGTTTCCCGTATAATGTATCATATTTATATTATTATTATTATTATTATTATTATTATTATTATTATTATTATTATTACTATTATTATTATTATCGTATCATTATTGTTATTACCCTATGAAATGTTGTTTGTACATGACATTTACATTGCTACATTTATTGTATCTTTAACTGTTTATAATTAGTACAGTGTATATCTATAATTGTCGAATATTTATTTGTATTTGTGCTGGTTGAGTGGAAGAGAGGGCCTTATGGCCTTAACTCTGCCAGAATAAATAAAGTATTATTATTATTATTAATAATTATGTTTAATGTTTATACTTAGTGTGAATTTGTATATTGGTTTGAAAATTCAATTGTTTGATAGCAAGGGAATGTTGATAAAACAACTGTAATTGTTTATTGTTGTCTGAATTAGTGGAAGACATTTTAAATAACTGTTTCAGACTGCATATTAATTATAGATATGATTAATTGTGATGTAGAGGAAACGGCGAGTGCTGCGGTTCATTTCCTAGTACCAACAAAGTCGAAAAATAGATGAAAAAAGTATAAAACATGTAAAGGACTGGTGTAAATTAAAAAAAAAAACTACTGCATTAAGCAGAGAAACAAATTGAAATAAATAAGAAATAATATAATGAAAATCAAACCAAATTTTGTGGCGAATGTTAATGACAAAATAAATAAATTTAATCTAATGTGTGGCACTATTAAAAGAACCCTTAAAAACATAAGAAAAGAATCAAAAATAAAATTTTATAAAGTAATGGCCGTTTGCAGTATTGATGTATGGATCAGAATGTTGGATGATCACTAAAAGACAAGAACAAAGATTGGAAGCAGCTGAGATGAGATTTTTAAGAAATATAGCAGGATATACTCTGCTGGATAAGAAAATAAATGAAGATATAAGAAAGGAACTAAATGTTTTCAAACTTACAGACCGATTAATTAAATACAGGAAAGACTGGAGAGAACATGTTGATAGAATGCCAGAAGAAAGATTTCCAAAATTATTGCTAAATTTTAAACCGCACGGAAGGAGAAATGTTTGTACGCCCACACTGAAGATTGTCTGAACAATTTTGACAATTCTAGCTTTCATAAAACCGGAACGAGTCAACAGGCTTAATCCCTGGATGATGTTAATAATTGTAACAACTGTTTAATCACTATAAATTTGATTTATCAAAGTACGATACAATAAAATCGTATTGCATTAATAAAATTTTGAGTAGATAGCATGTTTACGTTATTAATTAAGTCAATTACTTTTCTTCCCTAGAGAAATAAGTTGAACAATTAAATGTCAATGGATACCAAACCCTCTCTGGTAAATTCAACTTTCTTTCCTAAAAACAGAATGATAATTAGGCCATTAATAGTATAGGAGTGAACAAACCTAATCTTAATAATGTAGACAACAAATGCTTTCGATTTGAAGAAAAAACCCAGATTCCACAAAAAAATGTAATACATATATATATATATATATAAGTATTAACATTAATAATAGTTCTAATAATTTAAATAAAATATTGGTCTTGTAAACCAAAAATAAGTTAATCTTTTAGAACTTCACTTAACTTTTTTTTTGATAGAAGGAATGGGAGGATTAACTAGATTTCTTTTTTTACATAAGAATAATTCTTGCATTTTTGGTAAAAATACCTATATTTTCTGTTCATTTATGACTTCCTAAGGCTCAATGTTTGCTAACTTAGCAACCCTGGTCATTCTTTGGTTTAGGAAGGGAAGAGAAGAGATAGGTATTATGGTAATAAATTAACACTATTTAACATTACAGATTATGTAAGCGACGTATAGGCCTATATAATATATATCTTTGTATTTATTTATTTACATATAGGCCTATAAAGATTTCCAATGTTTACACAACTTGCTGTGTATAAAATTTTGTTTTCCTTCTCTAATCGTTTGTATCCATCCACTCCATGTCCCCCAGTCCTCTTGTTCTCATTCCGGTTCTTATTTCATGCATCCACGCACGAGTTCTGAGGTCTTCCTTTCTTTGTTCTTCTAGGTGGACATCGTTCCAATGTTTTCTGGGTAATCTTTCTTCTTGCATTTGTCGTACATGCCCATACAAATTTAATTGTTTATATCTTATATAATCTACTACTGAATGTTTGTTTTATTTTTTTCTCTTATGACTTCTTTTCTTATTTTTTCTAATTTTGAACTACTTGCTGCTCTCCTCGAGAAATCCATTTCCATCGACATAAGTTTTTGTTGAATTTCCATACTTCGTACTTCTCATTATTAAATTATATATTTGTAACTTATTTTCCCGATTAATAACGTGGATTGATAGTGTTTTGAACATCATGAGGGGAAAAAAGGATTGGACGATGGATATTGGAATGACAGAGAGATGTGGAGGAGAATGACAGTAGATTAATTGGCGAAGGAAGATGTGAAACCTTCTAAATAAGTATTTTTTTCTGGTTATGTGTATAATCCATAGAATATCATATATAAGAAGAACTATATAGATATGTAGACCTATATCTAAATTTAGATCGAGATCATTTTCGGTGTCTACTAGATAGGATCGGTGAAGATCTGCATTTTCTTTAAATGTTTTCATGTAAACAACCTAAATAGTTTCATAATATTGGATTTTGTTAAAACAGTAATAATATTGTGTGAGTGGTGGCAACGTCTAGTGCAATCTTAAGTTTCCATCAACTATATAATATTATGTTGAAGGTATCCGCAGGATTAGGGAGGTCGCTCGAGTGGAACAGCTCCGCCATCTCGAGGATTACAGAGGTCCTGAATCAGCTGTTCGGTGCTCAACTGAAAATTGGATTAATTCGGACAATAAGAAACATGTTCTTCTGTCATTTAAATTTGTAGAACTCCTTGAAAATAAAACTGCCAGCACTGACAACCAAGGGTGGCCAAACCTACCTCTACAGATAAAAAAAATTCAGAAATTTCCTCATGCAGAAAATGCCTACCTAAACTATGCGAATTCTTTAGTAAATGTTTCAAGCTTCTTAAAATTAAAATTCCTAGTATTTAAAACGGTGACCAAAACTACATTTACAGTTAGAAATTAAGAGAAATTACGTCATGCAGGAACTGCATCAACTAATCGAATTTTTTCAAACTTCTCTATAATAAAACCCCAAGTACTGACAATCAAGGGTGACCAAAACCACCTTTGCAGTTTAAAATTTTAACAAAAATCAGTCGTGCATGAACTGCGTCAACTTAATGCAATTTTTTTAAAATTATTTTATAAAAATTCCAGGTACTGACAGCCAAGGGTGAACCAAAACTATTTTTACAGTTAAAAAAATAAAAATTTCGTCGTGCGGAAATGCGTCAATTAAGCCGATTTTTAAATACATTTTTTTAAACTCCTTAAAAATAAAACTTCCAGTACTGACAATCGAAGGTGACCAAATTAATCTCTCCAGTTGAAAAATAACAGAAATTCCATCACGTTGAAAATGCGTCAACTGAGTAAATTTTTCAGTGAATTTTTCAAGCTCCTTAAAATTAAAACTAACAGTACTGAAAATCAAGGGTATCCAAAATTACCTCTAGAGTTCAAAAATTGACAAAAAAATTGAATTAAAAAAAATTAACAAACAAAAAAAATGCTGTAATTGCATCAACTAACCGATTTTTCAGTATTTTTTTAAAGCCTTAAAAGTTAAACGTTCCAGTAGTGACAAACAAGGGTGGACAAATCTAAAGTTCTAAATTTATCAGAAATTCCGTCACGTAGGTAATGCGTAAACTAATTTAATTCTTCAGGAAATGTTTCATCTCCTTAAAAGTAAAACTCACAGCATTGAACATCAAGGATGACCAAAAGTATATTTACAGTTAAAAACTAACAAATAATCCATCACTTAGAAAATTCTTGAGTAAATATTTCAAACGCCTTAAAATTAAAACTTCCAGTATTGAAAATCATTCATGGAAGCTTCTTGTAGGAAAACCAGATGGAAAACGCCCATTCGGTAGACCAAGAATGTGAATAAGATTAACCCTGATTTGAGGAAAGTAGATTATAGGCCTACATAGAATAATTGGAAAACATTAGTTCATGATACGTACGTATGGAGAGATTATGTCCGCGCTATCATGAATCTACAAGTTCGATAATGACAGGCACTTAGTTAGAGTTACTTAGTGTTGAAAATCAAGGATGACCAAAACTACCTTTAGGCCTACACTTAAAATTTTAACAGAAATTTCGTAATGCAGGAATTGCGTCTACTAAGCGAATTCTATGGCAATTTTTTAAGCTTCTTAAAATTAATTTTTTTTTTACTGAAGTACGTAGCGATATACTTTTTTCCAGGGCCAGGTTGCCAGCCTGACGCCTAACCCCCAGACACGGAGGACCTGGGTTTTTTTTGGGGGGGGGTTTGCTCCCTTAGCCGACAGGTCTCAGTTTTTAAGGCGCTGAGAACTCGCCTTTCGTCCCATCCTGTTAGCTACAGTCTATTACGACTCCAAAAAACAAGACAGGATAAAATAAGAAATGAATTCCTTTGGAGAGAAATGAATGTCACCACATCTGTTGTTAAGAGGATTGAAAATCAAACACTTAAATGATATGGCCATGTACAGAGAATGGAAAATGAAAGATGGCCAAAAAATATATACCAATGGTCACCCCCTGGAAGAAATAAACGTGGCAGACCAAGATGGAAATGGAAATCCTACGTCAGAACTATAATGGATGATCGGAATTTGGAAGAGGGAGATTGGAATGATAGAGATAAATGGAAACTGAAGACGGCAAACCTATAAGTGGGGGAAAGCCGAAGAAGAAGAAGAAGAAAATTAAAATTCCCACTATTGACAACCAACGGTGACCAAAACTGCTTTTACAGTTTAAAAAATCCATCTTGCAGGAATTGCGTCAACTAAGCAAATTTCCAACAAGTCGAAATTATGGTCAGATTTTGCAGGTTTACGGAACATATATAGGCCTATAGGCCTATTTATTTTGTTAACTAAATGGTATCACAGAATATCATAGAGTAAACAAACATGGCGATTGAAAAAACGAATTATAAATATCACGCCCACTTCTAATGTATGGGTCCAACTGATGTTTAGAGAACATCTTCCTCGTTTTATTCCAAAGGCAATTAACAATTCTCCTCCATGCGACTGTCTGTTCATCTCTCTTTGGTATAAAAGTTTTCCTAAGAAATTTACTCTCGTAATATTTTCTCCTCTTTTTAATTAAGATCCATGTTTCACATCCATAGCTATAATATAACTGGGAAAATACAGTTTTATATATTTTCAGTTTAACGCTTTTTGAGAGAAGTTGGGACAAGTGTCCCTGTAATAGGCCTACATAATAGCATACATCTCCAGAATTGAGCCTATTCCATTTAATTTTACGATATAAAGTTGCAAGAAAACGCCAATTTCAAAAATGAATTGAATGGGAACATTTTTATACTTAATAAAATCTCATTTATAATTTGATTAATTACTTGACTACCTACGTTTAATTTCTTTGTGCATCTCATTCCTGTTGTGTTGCTACGCCTAAATAAATAAAAAATTGAAGGTTAATCAAATAGTATACGCTGAGATGAACCAAACATAGCTGTTGCTAGTCAGTTTTTAATTTCGGACTTAAGGTAAACCTGCATTTCTAGTTGACGGATTTCACTCATTTTTGGATAATACCTACCTCTGTTTATTTTAATAAAATATACTGAGTTTCATCCCTCCATGGTATCTTTACCTTGTCGTGGTGGAGTGACTTGCGTGCTTAAATGATCCTGAGAGCTATGCCGGCGGTAGCATTGCTGCCGATAGGTTTACCCATGCCGGACTGGTCGAAGGTGATAAGCCAGACGAAAAAAGTTTACGAGTATTTGAGAATAAAGTTCTTAGGAAAATGTTTGGACCAAAGGGAGATGAACAGACAGGTGAATGGAGAAGACTAAATAACAATGAACTACATGGTCTTTATAGGAAGCCAGATATAATAAGAACAGTCAAGTCTCGTAGACTGCGATGGGCTGGACATGTTGCACGTAAGGGGAATGAAAGACGTGCATGGAAACTTCTTGTAGGAAAGCCAGAAGGAAAATGCCCAGTTGGTAGACCAAGAAAGAGGTGGGAGAACAACATTAACTATGATTTGAGGGAAGTAGATTATACAGGGAATGATTGGAAAGCATTAGCTCAGGATAGGGATGTATGGAGAGCTTATGTCTGCGCGGCCATGAACCTACGGGTTCGATAGTGCCAGTGAATAAGTAAGTATACTGAGTTTCATTGTAAAAATTCGAAAATTGTGACCGGTAGAGCTATTTTTAAATTTTCACTTAAGGTGAACTCCTACACTTAATGGTTTTGGAGGGTCGAATTTTGAATCTAAAACATCCAGGGACCCATTCAAATACATACACACACACAAAATTTCATCAAAATCGGTTCGGTTGATTAGTCAGTTTTTAATTTCGGAATTCAGGTAAACCTCCACTTATAATTGTCGGATTTCGCTCATTTTATGGATAATACCTACCTTGGTTTATTTTAATAGAATATACTGAGTTTCGTTATGAAACATCGACAATTCTGATCGCTAGAGGGATTTTTAAATTTTCACTTTAGGCGAACTGCTTCACCTAATTGTTTTGAAGGGTCCAATTGTGAATCTAAACCAACTAGGAACCCACTCAAACACACACGAATATTTTAATCAAATCGTTTAGGAGCAGTTCAGTGACATACACACGTAAAGAAGAATTATATCTACATATAGATATATATTTTTAATACAAGCTACTTTTAAATCGATACTGCCATGTCCTCTTAAAACTGTTCTGGTTCTAGAGTGCGTGTTAACTAGAGAGGAATTCGACAAAGGGTAGATGTTGAACATTTAATGGATCGTGTTACAAATTCGATATGGACACTAGACTTCACTTAGAGGCTCTTGACTTGTGCAGTAAACCAATTAGAGCTTCAGAAATAAACATCAATAACAGACAGCGAGCGGGGTTAAGAGCTCATCACCTGTAGAGGTGGGTGCTTTACTGCAACAGTGGCTCAAACAGATACAGCAATCATAGGCCAACGACAGTGTATACCGTATCTGAACTAAGTTCCAGTTGTACTATATAGAGTGTTCGGTAATTCATATTAAAAACTTCTAGGACTAATAGAGATGACTGGGTATAGTCCAGTTCTGAAAACTGTAGCCGTCTTGGTGAATCCTAAGGCATGTGGCAGGAGGTAACATTGCAGAGTGGGGGAGGGAAGTAGTAATCATGCAAAAAAAAAAACATGTTCTTATTAATATAATAAATTGTTATAAAAACAACACTCTTCTATAATGAACATTCCAAACATATGAGAAAGCTTAAGTATTCACTAACACAGAATTAGAAGATAAAAAAAAAATCAACGTATAGTAGGCCTAACTATTATGTTTTCAAAACTGAGTGTAGTTGCCGGCAGTACCTGCAATTCGCCCTCCCCTTTTACCGCACCATACAAACATCGACCCCACAAATGGGGCTATAGAAGCCACAACTTAACTACAGCCAATATTTTGAATAGGAACCCATATCCGGAAACGCACTATTTCCGTGCTACAGCCTTTAAAATGTGTCGGATTTGCCGGTATTGGTTTACAACCACATAGCAATATATGACGTCACAAGTTATGGTCGCTGCACATGAGATTAACGGGAGGTCAGGTACGAGTGTACCGGAACATGATTCGTCGGTACAATGTAGGCCTATGCAACGACGTTGGTGGTCGTCACATCGGGTCTCTGATGTAGTGAGCAGTTTCGATTTTTTTTCTACTGTTGACTGAAGTGGTAGTGTGATAAATGAAAGTGTTTTTGTTACTTTGGTATTGGTATCAAATAAATTTAACTTTCTTCTGAAATGAGTCAAACATAATTCATTTCAGTACATTACGTCATTCCTCATTTGACATAGTGCTCTTCTGACGCCATATACTGCCTATCCGGTTGCAAAACAACACCGGCAAATCCGATATATTTTAAAGGCTGCAGCACGGAAACGCTGCGTTTCCGGACATGGGTTCCTATTCAAAATATTGTCTACCAAGTCCACTCTACTAGCCCTAGAAGTTTGTAATATGAATTTCCGAACACCCTGGATACAAACTTGCATAAGGTATTATAGTGTAAAAGGACTAAGTTGGCATGATTTCTGCTATCCTTGTCTAGAGAACTGTTCTTCCTCCCTTCGCAAAACACAATGAGCTACCCTTGTAAAATTACTTAGGAATGCTAGAAAAACTCCACCCCCCCCCCACTTCCGTCCAGTCACTTTTGTGTCAGGTAATTTTTGTCAGTGGCGACTGGTTCAGAGTGCTCTGTTAAAAGTGACTGCAGAGCGTGTGAACATACTGAAAAGATTGAACAGTCATATTGGCAGGCAGACGATTTAATGGACGAAATTAGTGATCGGTTTGAAATAAATTTAAACGATACCGACGATGATGAAAATGAAAATGAAGACATAGAAACTTGGCAGTGTCTGCCCTACCGCTGTCACCGTGAAGAGATATGTGTATGAGTGAGAAAGAAGATGGTGACTACTCTCTTTCTCTTTCTAAAATATTCTAGACACTTTAGCCCTCATGGACTATACTTCGCCAACTCCGTATATTGGAGGAGTCGTGATGATACCTTCACCCGTCATATAAGTGAAATATCTGTGGAACTGTCAATTATAGAATCATTTTTCTTAGGAAACATCGTATTTTAATAGGAAATAAGACTTAATACAACATAAGAGGTACCAATAATTGGGACCTCTTCCATTTCTTATTTATTTACGACAAAAAAAAATATATATATGGCCTTTCTAATCAGATGTTTACAATTTTTCCATGCTGTCGATTCATATCCTTTATTTGCAATTTCATTACAAGTAGAATATATGTTCCATGCTGACTCACCTGTAAATTGTGCTGTTATTTTTACACACCCTCAAAGACTAATGTAGGACTTTTTCACTAAACTATTTGAAAACACTCAAAATAAATTGTTTCTCTCCGTTTTTCAAAGTTGGGAGAAGCAGCCATTTGAAACAATTTAAATTCTAAACTATTCTGCATTGCGCATGCGTAAGAATTAAACAATGAAATGCTTATTTATTTAATCTATTAAAATTGTAATTAGAATTCTCCCATATAACGTATATAGACATGTGCTAGACAATATATATTTGTATTATTTATTTCAAGGGAACTACATTTCCTTACACACTTAAAGGTAAACAGTTATTCGAATAATGAAAACGTAGTCCATAATCTGGTTTGTTTACATTACAACTGGAACTGAACTCGGAAGAGGTTTAATTAATTAACATTACCAACAAAATTAACTTTTTTTGGTAAAGTAGGCCTACAAACAGTAATTAGTAATGAACTAGCCTGTATGTTGACTTCAATAAGGCTAATGACTCTACTAAGAAATACCTTCAGCATTTCGTCGTCTAAACAACTAATTTTACAACCAAGTAATGATTTTTCACGCTGTTTAAGTTTTCTCCCTTCCATAGAGAAATCGTTTGATGACACTAGCGATAACACACTTCCCCTTTAGCCATGCTGATTTAACTTGGGCGAGTAATAGGTCTAATTGTTTTAATACAGACTATAAATGATATCACGCGTCGTATAGCGACGTTTAAATTACATAGGCAAGGCAAGAATATTGGTCTCGCATTGGTTGAAATAGATTTGCGAGTCGCCAATAGCTGGTCAAAAGGCCCGCACAAAACAACGAAGTATCTGCGCCCTCAATCCAGATAATTCTTACAACATCTCCTTCCCCTTTCGGGAAATATCCGTGGCCAGAAGCTTCGATCGAAGTGCTTGAACCCTAAGCCTAGAAAGTTCCTCGCCGCCTATATATTTGAGGCGAAGTTAGGAGGCCAGTCAGTATTAGTTTGGCACCGATAGCAGTTAGTTGTAAATCAGTGGCGATGCAGTGAATGTTAAGAAAAACTGTAGGAAGTTTACTCATATGTGACTTAGGAGTGAGATAAACATTGAGTCAAAATGAAGTATTAGCGCTTATTGTGAGTGTTCTATTACTGAAGAAAATAAAGGGTGGATTTCTCAACCGAAATCTGAATTACGACCTTGGTTTACAATTGTTTTATTGTTTCCATAACAACTATAAAATGACTGAAAATTCACAGAAATTGTTATGAAACCACAGACATAATTCAGGCATTTGTTTTTGTAATTAGCAGGCGCAGATTTTCAATTTTATGGTTGTTATGGAAACAATAAAAAATCGAAAACCGCAGTCGTGGTTTAGACTTCGGTTGAGAAATCCACTCAAAGTGTTAAATGAGATTTTAATCGAAATCTGTGTGGATTATTTACGTCGAAATTAAGTGAACACAAACCCGACGACCACTGTCACATCAATATCATCATCATCATCATCTCAACCTCCGGTATCATGACAGTTGTAGGCTTTTCCGGAAACCAAACATCATTCCTCTCTGTCCATCCATTGACCTTCCTCCAATCCTCTGACAATCATTGCCGCTTGCACACCGTCTATCCAGGTTTTCCTTGGTCCTCTTTCTTCTTCCTTTCCATTGGGATCCATTTCATAATAAGTTTAGACAATCTTTGCTCTGGCATTCTTTTGACATGGCCATACCACTGCAATATTTTATTTTCTATAATGTCTATGATGTCGGCTTTCTCTTGTATACCCATCATTTCCTTTATTTGTTTTATTTCGTATTCTATCCATTCTAGATTTTCCAGCTCATCTTAAAACATCAATTTCTTCTTCTTCTTCTTCACTTCACGGGCTAGGCAAATTGCCTGTTCCGTCTCACAGTTGTTGTGTCCATCTTTTCACTGGCCTTCCTACATTCCTTGAACCTCTTGGCTTGTAGTTGAATGCTGTTCTTGGTAATCTTGATACATTCATTCTTTCCACGTGTATAAACCATTTCTCTCTATATTCTCTGATTTTCTCATCCAATGGATATATATATTTAACTCTGTTCTTATATCTACATTCCTTATCCGATCCAATCTTGTGCAGCTTTTTGTTCTTTATTTTAAGTACAAAATTGATGCTTCCAAACATCAATTTCTGTACTTAAAATTCTTTTCATTTCCCTGGTAGAAATTTGCCAAAATTCAGCACCATATGTTAAAATGCTCTGAACTATGGTTTAATATATTTGTAATTTTCTAACTAATTAACTCACTGGCACTATCGCACCAATAGGTTCATGGCCGCGCGGATATAAGCTCTCCATACATCCCTATCATGAACCAATGCTTATACTTTTCTACTTTTCTTGTAATATCATTGCCACAATGGTATTAAACTGGTAGTGTCCCATCACCCTGCACATCTCTCTCTTGAATCAATCGAGAATGGTAGTTTGTGGCAGCATCCCAAAGTTTGTAACAGAAATCCCGTGAGATAAGGCAGATTATCTCTGTAAAGAATATCTGTTTAACAACAAATGATAATAAAACTAACGAATACATCCGCAGGTAAACAAGTACCCTACTTTATCTCACATATGTCTTTAGGTTGTTAAGTGTCTCATGTACTAGATTCCACTCTTCAGGAGTAAGAAATGCATCCAAACTTTATACCCTTCCAGACTTGTCATTTCCTAACAAGTAGTTTCCCAACTGGTGGCCTTGGGTTATTCTGTAGGTAGAATTTTATTTATATCACAAGAGAGACATTAGAACTGCAGACTTGTCTAGGATCGAGATAATACATTTCAGATCTAATCTTCTGACATAAAAAGACCATCATAAGCGTAAACAGAGCGATATCTTCAGAAAGTCAAATTTATTGTTCGGTTTTGCTGGTTTACTATATATACTTACTTACTCACTGGCCCTATCGAACCCGTAGGTTCATGGCCGCACGGACATAAGCTCTCCATACATCCCTATCCTGAGCTAATGCTTGCCAATCATTCCCTGAATAATCTACTTCCCTCAAATCATAGTTAATGTTATTCTCCCACCTCATTCTTGGTCTACCAACTGGGCGTTTTCCCTCTGGCTTTCCTACAAGAACCTTCCATGCAAGTCTCCCATTCCCCATACGTGCAACATGTCCTGCCCATCACAGTCTATGAGACTTAACTGTTCTTATTATATCTGGCTTCCTATAAAGACCATGTAGTTCATTGTTATGTAGTCTTCTCCATATATATATATATATATATATATATATATCTTCCTGTATCTTGTAAGCCCATGTTTCCTTTAACAGAGATTTAGGCCCTCTCCCCCTACAGGGAAGAATTTGAACCATACTAATATAGTCAATACTAATAAAATTCATTGTTAAAACCGTTGAGGTGGAGAGTCATAAAATAAAATAAGTTAAAATACCTTATTAGGTAAAATCCGTCGTCCTCAACTTTTAAAATATGTAATATTTATGCCTGTATGCCTTTCAGGACATCCGTCCCATCACAACAAAGCCACATTAGGACCAGCAGCATCAAACATCATAGTGGATGCTGTAGCGAAGAATGAACTGCTGAAGATGGGACGGATGTCGTGAAAGGCCTACAGGCATAAAGATTACATATTTTAAAAGTTGAGGACGACGGATTTTACCTAAGAAGGCATTTTAACTTGTTTTATTTTATCATACTAATATACTAATTTAGTTACACTTGTTTTCGTATAGATGTCATTTGAGTGGTCCGTGGTCAGCGTTCCGCCTCATACTGACATCTAGGAAACCAAGGTAGTACTAGGACGGGACAATTCTGTAAATTTTTCGTAGAGGCCTTTTCATTCAGGCTTAAGGATCTTTTACGAGCCTGAAAATCTTCAGACTCGGGACCCACGGCTTAAAGTCCCTCCCGGAGGACTTGCTCCTTGAATTTTTCCATCCTAAAAAAATCCATCGACCCCGGCCGGGTTTGAGACCGCGACCCTCGGGACCAGATATATATATATATATATATATATATATATATATATATATATATATATATATTAATACAGGCTTCACGATAAGATGCACTATCTCCTTTAACTAACTCACTGGCATTATCGAACCCGTAGGTTCGTGGCCGCGCGGACATAAGCTCCCCATACATCCCTACCCTGAACTTATGTTTTCCAGTCATCCCCTGTATAATATAATTCTCCCAAATCGTGGATAATGTAATTCTCCCACCTCATTCTTGGTCTACCAACTGGGTGTTTTTACCCCATTGTTTTTCTACAAGAAGCTTCTATGCACCTCTTTCATTCTCAATACGTTACAAAAGTCCTGCCCATCGCAGTTAACGAGACTTAACTGTTATTATTATATCTGGCTTCCTATACATGTCATGTAGCTCATTATTAAATAGTTTTCTCCATTCACGTGTCTGTTCATCTTTTTTTTTTGACTCAATTTTTTTCCTAAGAACTTTATTTCCAAATATTCGTAATCTTCTTTCCTCCCTTAAAGTAAGAGGCCATGTTTCGCATCCATATAATATAACTGAGATGATAACAACTATCTCCTCTACTATTCAATTTTATACTATAGCATTTCATCAAATTTTTAGAGGAACAAGAATGAGTACAACCAAGTGGTAGCCTATTAATAAGATGTTAATTTACGCTGATGATTTAGTATTATTAGGCGACAGCGAGGAGATAGTGTACGCCAAAACGCACATTCTATTGAGTAACACTAAGAAATTGGGGCTGGAAATAAACATCAATAAATCTAAACATATGTTCACACATAGAAATATATTATATAGGCCCTAATATAAATGGTCAGTTAATGACAAATTAGAGAAATTTTGAAGAAGTTGCTGAATTAATTTACCTAGGATCAATAATTAAAAACAGTAATCATGCAATGTACAAACAAATTAAACATAGGATCAATTCTGGAAATGCATGCTATTATGTACTATAGGGACTCTTGTCGTCCCAACTTCTCTAAAAAAAGCATTAAACTGAAAATATATAAAACTGCTATTCTCCCATATATATTATATAGATGTTAATCATGGACTCTTACTTTAAGGGAGAAGAAAATATTACGAGTATTTGAGCATAAAGTACGTGGGATTTTTTTGGACCAAAAAAGAGGTAAACAGGTAAATGGAGAAGACTACAAAACAGTGAGCTACAGGATCTTTATAGGAAGCCAGATGTAGTATGAACAGTTAAGTAGACTGCGATGGGCAGGACATGGCGATATTCGGGAATGAAAGATAAGCACGGAAACTTTGTGTAGGAAAAGCAGTGGGAAATCGCCTAGTACGGTAATAACATGATAACAACGACTATTATTTGAGGGAAGTAGATTATGCAGGGTATGATTGGAAAACATTAGCTCAGGATAAGGATGTAAGGACAGTTGGTATGAGCCATTATTTCACTGGACGAAGTAGAAGTTGAAAAGGACGTTTGGGTACATCTCCAGTGAGAGGAGAATAAACATATAAACAGCTTTGGTACTGGGATCTGGAATCAGCGCCTCTGGTGCTGTAATATGAAGTTTGCAAACATAATTTTCAACTGTTGGACAAACAGTTTTAGCCTCGGGGGAGAGAGCTTATGTGTAAGCAAAGTTTGTTGACCACTCTGTAGACAATTCACACTATTTTCGTAACTGCCTTCATTGCTTATCATTTTCACTATTCCCTTAGATAACCTCTTTGTATTCTCTATTACTGAATGAATAATATATATATATATATATATATATATATATATATATATATATTTCAAAAACCTAGGAACAATAATCACAAATAGGAATGAGATGCACAAAGAAATTAAACATAGGCTCAATTCTGGAAATGCGTGCTATTATGCATTGCAGAGACTCTTGATGTCCCAACTCCTTTCAAAAAACGTTAAACTGAAAATATATAAAACTATTATTCTACCAGTTATATTATATGGATGCGAAACATGGACTCTTACTTTAAGGGAGGAAAGGAGATTAAAAGTATTTGAGAATTCAGTACTTAGGAAAATTTTTTGGACCAAAGAGAGATGAAGAGACAGGTGAATGGAGAAGACTACATAACAATGAACTACATGATCTTTATAGGAAGCCAGATATAATAAGAACAGTTAAGTCTCGTAGACTGCGATGGGCAGGACATGTTGCACGTATGGGGAATGAAAGACTTGCATGGAAGCTTCTTGTAGGAAAGCCAGAGGGAAGACGCCCAGTTGGTAGACCAAGAATGAGGTGGGAAAATAACATTAACTATGATTTGAGGGAAGTAGATTATACAGGGAATGATTGGAAAGCATTAGCTCAGGATAGGGATGTATGGAGAGCGTATGTCCGTGCGGCCATGAACCTACGGGTTCGATAGTGCCAGTGAGTAAGTAAGTAAGAGTAAGTAAGTATATATATATATATATATATATATATATATATGTACTAGTTAATACTCGGCATGCGCTCCTACGCCTAAATGAATGAAAATTAATGTGATTTTATGTTTAGTTGAATAAGTAATTGGAAAAATAATTATAAATTTATGTTTTTAAATACCCACTGCTCATTACCCGGCGTTGTCCGGGAATCTACTTATCCCAATCTTCTTGGCATGAATGTGCTGAAATACGAAAATTATTGTGTTTTATGTTCAGTTAAATAGTTAAAAGCAAAAATGTATGTCGTAATTATTTTTAGATACCCCGTGCTGTTTACTCGGCGTTGCCCGGCAATCTACTTATTTCGATCTTCTTGGCATAAATGAGCTGAAAGACAAAAATTAACATACTTCTTGTGATTAGTTGAATAAGTAAAATGAAAAATAATTATAAATGTATATCGTAATTATTTTAAGATTCCCCGTGCTGATTACCCGATGTTGCCCGGGAATCTACTATCTCGATCTTCTTGTCATAAATGAGCTAAAAGTCAAAATTCATTATTGTGAGTTATCCGTAAAAGAATGCCCGCCATGTGCTGCTATGCTTGCACATGAATCTACGTACTTGTCTCGATCTTCTTGGCATCAATGAAAGACAAAAATGGTTATTGTGAGTTATCCGTAAGAGATAAACATATGCTGTCGCGGACTTTTTTGTAGAGCTTTTTGAAATATTCAATTCTGTGTACATTAATTTTGTGTATGTTATGGTTTAGGCAGCGTAAGCCATTTAAATGTCCTAAGAACTACTTTTTCCCACGTTTTCCACTACAAAGGACGATTTTTAAGGGTGTAGGAGTTGAGTATCACAACTCTCTTATAGCCTATGTTCATCCTGGGAATCTCCTGAACATTTTGCAAAAAGCCTCATGACAATCAGATCAACGGTATGGCCGCGCATAAAGTACGAACAAACAAACATTTTTATATATTAGAAGATATATAAACCATTGTAAGCCTGTTTGTGTTTATAGACTCCTAAACCGTTCAACCGATCTCAGTGAAAATTTATATATACATTTTTTCAAGAACGCCGAGTGTTTACCCGCTATCAGGTATATTCTAAAACCATCAGGTGTATTAATTAACCTGACCTAGTAGCATTTGTTTCTTCACATGTTTTTCGCATTTAATTCGTTATAGACCATTTTTATACTTCTGTCTAGCCACGTATTGATTTACAGATTTTTTTCCCCGCTCCAATTTCGATGTCGCATATTTTGCAATACAATATTTCACCATCCGTGCTGAACAGTTTTCCCCATATTGTGAAACATAATGTTTTAAATTAAATGTCTTATTAGTTTTCTATCCCCTTTGCGTCACTATATTACATCTGCTATACTTACCTACTATTACTCACTGGCACTATCGAACCCGTAGGTTCATGGCCACGTGGACATAAACTCTCCATACATCCCTATCCTGAGCTAATGCTTTCCAATCATTCCCTGTATAATCTGCTTCTCTCAAATCATAGTTAATGTTATTCTCCCACCTCATTCTTGGTCTACCAACTGGGCGTTTTCCCTCTGGCTTTCCTACAAGAAGGTTCCATGCAAGTCTTTCATTCCCCATACGTGCAACATGTCCTGCCCATCGCAGTCTACGAGACTTAACTGTTCTTATTATATCTGGCTTCCTATAAAGACCATGTAGTTCATTGTTGTGTAGTCTTCTCCATTCATCTGTCTGTCCATCTCTCTTTGGTCCAAATATTTTCCTAAGAACTTTATTCTCAATACTTGTAATCTCCTTTCCTCTCTTAAAGTAAGAGTCCATGTTTCGCACCCATATAATATAACTGGTAGAATAATAGTTTTATATATTTTCAGTTTAACGTTTTTTGAAAGGAGTTGGGACATCAAGAGTCTCTGCAATGCATAATAGCACGCATTTTCAGAATTGAGCCTATGTTTAATTTCTTTGTGCATCTCATTCCTATTTGTGATCGTTGTTCCTAGGTATTTGAATTCAGCCACTTCCTCAAAATTTCCCTCATTTGTCATTAGCTGTCCATTTCCATTATATAATGAATTTCTACGCTGCTATACTAAAGAAATATGCAACTACAAAGATCTGATGTTACAAGATCTGTATAATAACGAGTGCTCAAATTGACTAAAATAAAAAGTGCTCTGAGTGATCAGAATAACAAGTACTATGATTGGACAATGAAGTTCAAGTCACTTTTTATAATGGTAGATACAATAAAAGTGAATTGTGTTTTAATAAATGTACATTTCCTCGCAAAAACGCATAAAAATGCCAAATAGAATGTTTGAGTGGTTGAAATAAGCAATAATATGCTAAAAATGTACAAATAATGCAATATCCCAAAAAATCAACAAAAAAAGTAAATAAATGCTATCACAAAGTTGCCTGCTTAAAAATAATTTTCCTCCAAAACCCATTTATAACTAACTGAGCATTTTATAGTTCTCATAGAAAATAAGATGCAAATGCATCAGAATCCTTGCCTTAATAATTACAAAATGTAATTTTTTTCCTACAATGGTGTAGTTCAAATGTACCAGAATGTTTAAGTAGTTCAGTTGTCCTTTATTTGGAAGGCGTTATGCATCAAACGATATGTGCCATTATGTATGTTTCGAGATAAATACGTTTAAAGTTTTTTTTCATATTATAAACTCTAGCAAGAACTATTGAATTATTTATGACTTTATAATTACTTATATGATAATATATTCAGTCA
This sequence comes from Diploptera punctata, assembly GCA_030220185.1. Taxonomy (NCBI): domain Eukaryota; kingdom Metazoa; phylum Arthropoda; class Insecta; order Blattodea; family Blaberidae; genus Diploptera; species Diploptera punctata. The sequence continues at coordinate 764,686 of JASPKZ010002312.1, read as the reverse complement.
TGCATCAACAATCTAAGAGCGGGAACATTTGGCGCTTTGCAGCAAAATTTAGATTATTATTTATGAAGATATAGTTACATAGCTGTTTGTTGCAAAATACAGAATTCTGATAGGACTGATGGCGTTTACATTATTCTTTAATAGTAAGGTTATATTTAAAGATTTGGTGCTAAAAATGTGCGTACTCTTATTGCATGAGCTAGTGCAATAGATGGCATCAAATCTATTATTTTTAATGGCGCTTAGTCGGTTGATACATAATACCTTCTATTTATAATTTAATCGTTTCTTCATAATTACCAAAATTATTTACCAAAAAAGTCTCTTCTCTTCTTATTATCCATAATTTGTAGGATTTTCATCCTGTTCATTTTCAAAATCACTCCTCGGAGGAAGACGTATTGGATGTACATCCACTGTCTATCCATTTCTTGGCTGGTCTTCCTCTTGCTCTTCTCCCGTCCATTGGTCTATCTTTTTTTAGCTCTTTTTACAAATCGGTTGTCTTCCATTATTTCTATACGACCTTTCCAATATTTTCGTCTATCTTTAAAACATTTGGTTATGTCTTGAATATGACACTTGTGCCTAATTTCTGTGTTGTGTATCTTATCAAATAATGTTTTCCCCTGAATATTTCTTAAGATCTTCATTTCACATATGCTTATTATTTTAGTTTTTGTTGTATCAGCCCTAGTTTCTGCTCCATATACGATAACTGGTCGAACTATGGTTTTGTATATGCGGATTTTGCTTTCTATTGACATATGATGGTTGCGTCAAGTTAAATCTTTCGTATATCCTGATATTTGTGCTGCTTTATCAGCTTGTTTATTTACTTCTCTTTTTTTTGTTTAGTGTTTGTTATTAATACACCTAAATAAAAATAGTTCTAATATTGATCTATGTTTCTTCTTTCCATTCCTAATTTGCATCTTACTGGTTATTTTGTTATTGTTAAGCAAAAAAAAAAGTTTCTTTTCTACAAGGATCAGGTTGAAATGAACGAGAAAGTGATTAAATAGTCTAGTTATAGTTAATTTATAATTCATCGTTCCTACAGCATTTATTCATAATTACCAAAATGATATTAATTTTTTCCTACAAGGAACATGTTCAAATGAACGAAAATGATTTAGTAGTTCACTTATAGTTAATTTATAATTTAATCGTTCATATAACGTTTCTTCATAATTACCAAGATGTTTACCAAAAAAAGTAATTTATTTTTTCCTACAAGGATCAAGTTAAAGAAAGAGAGCAATTAAATAGTTCAGTTATCATTCATTCATAATTCAATCGTTCATACTTTTCTTCATAATTACTAAAATGTAATTAATTTTTTCCTACAAGGGTCTAGTTCAAACGAACGAGAACTACAGAAAGTAGTTTAGTTATAGTTCATTTATGATTTAATCATTTATACAAATTTTCTTCATAATTACCAAATCGTTTTACCAAAAAGTAAGTTAATTATGTTTTTCCTACGATGAACAGATTCAATTGAACGAGAACGATTAAATGCTTCAGTTATCGTTAATTTATAATTTAATCGTTCATACAACATAATATTTTGTTGCCGGGGAACTGTGTGTTTAGACGTAGAATATTGTTGATTGCAGCTCACAAGCAAGTGGCTGTACTTGAGTTGCCAGATGAGTGTCGCGATAACACAAACAAGTTTATGTTTTGTTAAAGCTCTCAAGCTTATCTTGTAAGAGATACACATTTCAAAAGCTCGTCTAATGAAATTTCCGCAACATTTCAAATTATTTAGCCTCGCGGCGTATATATCTTGTCTGGTTTAGAGTTTTCTGACTTTTCTCTTCACCAACCATGTGTGGCAAGTTGATTATTGTTCAAAGTTAGCTATAATTTTCACTGCCTAAGAGAATGTCTTCAGTTTCTGTCAACAAAAGTGACGTACAATACATGTAACTTGTTGAGAAATCCTCGTATTTACTCCACACTTCTATTCTGCATTCATTTCTCCATTAAACATAAAATTTACCATTTCACTTCTTTGTCAAACATAGCCTAAATCCCTCCGTATCAAGGTACGTTAGGCTTAACTGACTAACTCACTGGTACTATCGAAAACTTACACGTTCAAGGCAGTGCAGGCATAAGCTCTCCATACATCCATATCCTGAGCTACTGATTTCCAATCATCCCCTTTATAATATCTTCTTGTATCTTGTAAGCCCACGTTTCCCTTAACAGAGGTTTACGCACTCTCCCCCTACAGGGAAGAATTTGAACCATACTAAATTAGTATACTTGTTTTCGTATAGATGTCATTTGAGTGGTCCGTTGTCAGCGTTCAGCCTCATACTGACATCTAGGAAACCAAGATACTGTAGTACTAGGACGGGAAAATTCGGTAAATTTTGCTTAGAGGCCTTTTCATTCATTTTACGAGCCTGAAAATCTTCAGACTCGGGACCCACGGCTTAAAGTCCCTCCCGGAGGACTTGCTCCTTGGATTTTTCCATCCTAAAAAAATCTATCGACCTCGGCCGAATTTGAACCCGCGACCCTCGGGACCAGAAGCAAGGAGCATAACCACTAGTCCAGCGCGGCCTTCATAATATACTTTCCTCAAATCATAATTATCATCAATCAGTCTACCAACTCGAAGTTTTTCCTCTGGTTTTCTTATAATAAGCCTCTATTCCCTTCTTTCATTCCCCATTCGTGCCACATGTCCTGACCATCGCAGTCTACGAGACTTAACTACTGTTCTTATTATATCTGGTTACCAATAAAGATGATGTAGCTCATTGTTATTGTAGTCTTGTCCATTCACCTGTCTGGTCATCTCTTTTTGGTCCAAAAATTCTGCTAAGAACTTTATTTTCAAATATTCAAAATAATTTCTCCTCCCTCAAAGTAAGAGTCCATGTTTTGCATCCATATAATATAACTGGGAGAATAACAGTTTTCAGTTTAACTTTTTTTTAGATAAGTGTGTCCTGTAATGCATAACAGCTTGCATTTCCAGAATTGAGCCTATGTTTAATTTCTTTGTGCACCTCATTCCTGTTCCTAATTATTGTTTTTAGGTACTTGAATTCAGCCACTTCTTCGAAAGTTCCCTCAATTGTCATTAACTGTTCATTTCGATCATATTTCGATCCCCCGTCGGGACAAGTTTCCTGCGTAAGGTTTTTTCATCGCCTGTAGGACAAATGTCAGGAAACTTTAAGGCCCAAACGTCTTCTTCTGTTTCTTCTTCTACCTTTCCAGGATTAGATCAATGCGACCTGTTTCGGTCTCAAGTCCTTCATTTCCCAAAGATCTTTTTCCATGCGGTTTGTAGGTGTTGATCGTTTTGGGTAATCTTGGATTGTCCAATCTGTCTAAATGTTCTTTCCATCGGTATTTGTGCTCTTCTAGTTTATCGAGTATTGAAGATATCTCTAGTTCAAATATCCCCAAACAGTCTCCGAACATAATATGACCATCACAACGCCCAGTTGGTAGACCAAGAATGAGGTGGGAGAACAACATTAACTATGATTTGAGGGAAGTAGATTATACAAGGAATGATTGGAGAGCATTAGCTCAGGATAGGGATGTATGGAGAGCTTATGTCCGCGCCGCCATGAACCTACGGGTTCGATAGTGCCAGTGAGTAACAAAGTAAGTAATATTCGCCTTAAATTAAGTTTAGGATTAAGAACTCTCCTGCCGTCCCACTTTCATCATCACCCTTCATATAATAGGGGTAGATTAATCTCGCGTTCCAGGCGCCCCAACCTCAGAAGTGAATTACAGTTACACCAATGTCAGAAGAGATTACCAGAAATGTCGAAATGACTATCTGAGACATTGAATTTAAAAAAATGTATTTCTGTGTGTGACCATATATTTAATTTAATTGATGTTTACTTCCAGTCCCAATTTCTTAGCGTTACTCAATAGAGTGTGCATGTTGGCCTTTCTCCTCGCTATCGCCCAATAATACTACATCATCTTCTTCTTTCGCGGATTAGGTCTCTTCATGTTCCAATCTCTCATTTGTTCAGCCCAGCATTTTCTTGGCCTACCTATCGATCTTCGTTCTCTTGGATTATGCATCAATGTCATCTTTGATATCCTATCCTCTGTCATTCTCTGCAGATGTTCGAACCACTTGTCCCTGTGTTCTTCCATTTGTTGAAGAAGTGGTTGTATTTTTAGCTTCTCTCTAATATTGTCATTTATAATATGTTCTTCTCTTGTACAACCTTTCACCGCCCGTAGGAAGCTCATTTCCGCTGCCTGAATTTTACTTTTGTCTTTTTCCTTCAGGACCCAGACCTCACTTCCATGCATCGCCACTGGTAGTGTCATTGTTGAGTGAAATCTTAATTGCGTCTCCTTTCTAACTTCGTCACTGTTCGTCTGATTGTTCGTCAAATATGTTGAGATTTCTGCATGTTCCTATTTATGTCTTGTTCTTCTTCATAAGTTATATTGCATCCCAAATACTGGAAGTGTAAAACCTGTTCCAACACTTTATCTTCTATTACTGTTTTTGTTCTCACTGGGTACCTTCCTTGGAACGTCATTATAGAGCAAGGATTTTGATGTATTTGCATATTATTGACTACGAAGACTATGTGAACTGTGTTTTGGCGGAAAAGGATCTTAAACAAGCAACTTTGTGGTTGCATTTTATGTTCAGTTTTTGGGACATTGCATTTTTGTGTATTTTTTTAGCATCTTGGTGCTTATTTCAACCACTCAAACATCCTTTGGCAGTTTTATGCGTTTTCGTGAGGAAATGTACATTTTTAAAAATATAATTTATTTCTACCGTCTCTATCAATATAAAAAGTGACTTAACTTCATTGCAATTGTACCACTTGTTATTCTGACCAATCTGATCACTTTTTATTTGCTGACTTCAATAGCTGAAGTTTTTTGAAGAACTGCCAGTAGACTTACAATTCAGTGATATAGTTTATTTTAAATATCCACTTTTAGTATTGGTAGAAGTGGAAATGAGTTGTTCGATATATGTCATTGTTAAGAGACAATCGACAATCTTCTTTCTTTTGACAGTCGTTTGTTGTGTATTTCAATGCAGGAATAAAAAAAGTAAACATATTGTATTTACCTACAAATGCGAATTTTATAAATGTTACTAGCTAATATCCGGCGTCCGCTGCTACGCCTAAATAAATTAAAATGTATGTGCTTTTATGTTTAGTTGAATAAGTAGAAGAAAAATAATTATAAATTTATATTTTTTAGATACCCCGTGCTGATTATACGGCGTTGCCCGGGAATCTACTTACCCCGATCTTCTTGACCTAAATGAGCTAAAATACGAAAATTAACGTGTTTTATGTTCACTTAATTAAGTGGTAGGAAACATTTATATCGCAATTATTTTTAGATACCACGTGCTGTTTATCCGGCGTTGTCCGGGAATCTACTTAACCCGATCTTCTTGGCATAAATGACCTGAAAGACAAAAATTAATGTACTTATGATTAGTTGAATAAGTAAAATGAAAAATAATTATAAATGTATAGCGTAATTATTATAAGATTCCCAGTGTTGATTACCCGGTGTTGCCCGGTAATCTACTTATCTCGATCTTCTTGTCATAAATGAGCTAAAAGACAAAATTCGTTATTGCGAGTTATCCGTAAAGAATACCCGCCATGTGCTGCTATGCTTGCACAGGAATCTACATACTTGTCTCTATCTTCTTGGCATCAATGAAAAATAAAAATGGTTATTGTGAGTTATCCGTAAGAGATAAACATATGCTGTCGCGGACTTTTTTTTAGAGCTTTTTGAGATATTCAATTCTGTGTACATTAATGTTGTGTATTTGTTATGGTTTAGGCAGCGTAAGTCATTTAAGCGTCAAAAGAGCTACTTTTTTCACGTTTTCCACTACAAAGGACGGTTTTTAAGGGTGTAGGAGTTGAGTATCACAACTCTCTTATAGCCTATGTTAATGCCGGGAATCTCCTGAACATTTTGCAAAAAACCCATTCACAATCGGATCAACGGTATGGCCGCGCATAAAATAAGAACAAACAAACAAACTTTCATTTTTATATATTAGAAATTGATTTTTTTTATTTAGCGCATTTTTCGTAATTGTTAGTGCATTTTTCCATTTTTATAATGCATTTTTCTTGTATTTTTATGTCCATTAACATCTTTGTCCTTGCCATTACTTTAGTTTTTGAAATTATCATATTATATTTCTTAGGTATATTAATTAATTGATAGACTGTTTTTTTGCTGCCTGTCCTCTCTGTCAAAAATGATATAATATTTCATCATCAGCATAAACTAACAACTTATTAATATCATTGAGTTGTAGGCCTTGTTGATCTTAATGAGGATGTAAACATATAGAGAGCCATTATAGAAACAAGTGGAATTTGTAATCCGTTAGTATCTGGAAATAAATAATGGCTCCCAGGTTGGTATTGGAATGACCTTGAACGAGGAGCGCGGCTACTTTGTATGTCTGTGATGAATGCGGTTCAGGTAGCTGGGTGCCCCTACATTGTCAATTACAATGCAATTTATTTCCCAGTTTCTGAGTCAGGGCTTTCAGAATCACTCACTCGCAGCTAATCGGCGTCACATGGGGTCACGACAGATGTCTCTTGCGGCTTCTTATCGTGGTCCGAAGATCAACCGTTTCTTCCACCGATAATAATAATAATAATAATATAATAATAATAATAATAATAATAATAATAATAATAATAATAATAATAATATTAATAATAATAATAATAATAATAATAATAAATAGAATTATCGTTATTATTATTATTTTATTTCTTGCATCCATGAGTTTCGAGGTATTCATTTCCTCGTTCTTCCAGGTAGACACCACTTCAATGTTTTTTCTGGGTAACCTTTCCTCAGCATTCGTCGTACATGTCCATACCAATTTAATAGCTTGTATCTTATATAATGTACTATTGAATATCTAATATTCATTTTTTCTCGTATGACAATATTTCTTACTTTTTTCTGATTTTGAACATCTTGCTGCTCTCCTCAAAAAATCCATATAATAATAATAATAATAATAATAATAATAATAATAATAATAATAATAATCAACATCCGGTATCATGGCAGCTGCCACCGTCTTCCGGAAACCAAACGCCATTCCTCTCTGTCCATCCATTGATCTTCCTCCATTCCTCTGATATTCATAGCTGCTTGTACTCCTTCTACCCAAGTTTTCTTCGGTCTTCCTCTCTTCCTCTCTTCCTCCTTACCATTGGGATCCATTCCATAACAATTTTTGGCAATCTTTGCTCTGGCATTCTTCTGACATGGTCACTGTAATCTTTTCTTTTCTATAATGCCTATTATGTCCGGCTCCTCTTGTACACCCATAATTTCCCTCATTTCTTTATTTCGTATTCTATCCTTTCTAGATTTTCCAGCTAATCTTAAAACATTCATTCCTGTACTTAAACTTCATTCATTTCCCTGGTAGGAATTTGTCAGACTTCAGCACCATATGTTAAAATGCTCTGAATTATGGTTTGATATACTTGTAATTTTATATTTTTTGTGATATTTTTGCTCCGCCAAACAGAGTTTAAAGCATTTATTGCTTGTTTTGTTTGTGCGATTCTATTTTTAATTTCCACTGTGTTATCGCCTGAATGGTCTAATAATAATAATAATAATAATAATAATAATAATAATAATAATAATAACGATAATAATGATAATACTTATTCGAACGTGCATAATGGCACAAAGAGTAGGGTACGTGTAGGCAAACAGTTTTCGGATACCTTTGATATTCGCAATGGGTTAAAGCAAGGAGATGCATTATCTCCTCTACTAATCAATTTTGTACTAGAGTATGCCATCAAATCTTTAGAGGATGAAGAAGGCCTACAACTCAATGATATTAATAAGCTGCTAGTTTATGCTGATAACAGAGAATTATTAGGCGATAGCGAGGAGATATTCAGTGCTAACACGCACACTCTACTGAGTATACTAAGAAATAGGGGCTGGAAGTAACCATCAATGAAACTAAATATATGTTCACATATAGAAATACATTATATAATGGAATTGGAAAGTTTATGACAAATGAGAGAAATTTTGAAAAAAAAAAAAAGTGGCTGAATTCAATAATTACAAACAGAAATGAGGTGCACAAAGAAATTAAACATAGGCTCAATTCTGGAAAAGGATGTTATTATGTATTACGGGGACACTTGATGTCTCAACTTTTCTAAAAAAAAAAAAAAAGAAAAAACATTAAATTGAAAATATAACAAAAAACTGTTATCCTTCCAGTTATATTATATGGAAGAAAAACATGGACTCTTACTTTAAGATGGAATAGATTACGAGTATTTGATAATAAAGTGTCCACCGCTGTGGTCTCGGGGTAGCGTGCTGCCTTGTCACGCAGCGAGCCCGGGTTCGATCCGCGGTCGGGGAAGTTTTTCTGGGTGAGGTTTTTATCGGGGTTTTTCCTCGCCTGTAAGACAAATGTCAGGAAAACTTTAAGGCCCAAACGGTCCCCGAAATCATATGGCCATCATCATCATCCTTATCATTATCATCATCACCATCATCCTTCACCGGTGTGGAAAGCAACGGGAAGCTACCACACCGTACAATTCCCTAGTAAAGCTGCAAGCATAGCATGAAAATGCTATGATTGCAGTGAAGGACCTGCCTTCGGGCAGAATTACTATGGATGGATAATAAAGTTCTTAGGAAAAATTGTTTACCTAACAGAAACGAAAAGACAGACGAATAAAGCAGACTGACTGTATAACTGTGTTCTACATGATCTTTATATGTAACAAGATATAAGAGTTAAGTCTTGTTGGCCGTGATGGGTAGGATATGTAGCATGATTGGGGAAAGAAACAAGGGCTTGGAAGCTACTTACAGGAAATCCAGAGGGAAAGAGCCTAGTACGCAGGCCAAGGATGAGGTGAGAGAATAATATTAACCATGATTTGAGGGAAGATTATATAGGGGATGAGAAGAAAATATTAGGTCGGGATAGCCATGAACCTGCGGGTTTGAAGTGCCAGTTAGGTAGTTAATTACGGAGTTCATGTGTGAGACGAACTTTTCATTTGGAAGTGATAAATTTGTGAAAACTTGTGTAAGAGCATATCGGATAGTGGAATAGATTTCCAAGCATTATACGTATATTGACTCGCATCTTAGACTTTGCAAGCTGCATCTGGGTGCAGGTCTTTACTGTGGTGAGACAGATTCATTCTTTCTTTTCTTTCCTTCTTTCCCTCTTCCAGCTTACGTTAATATCTCGCGCTGGGGGAGAAGAAAAAGCATATTGGGGACAAGTTTAATTGGGGGAGAACCGCGATTGTCATCTCGTCTGCAAGTCACAAGTTCTCCCAGAATTTTGCATTATTTCCTGCTTGTCCCCACTTTTCTCACATTTACAAACAGTGGTACAGCATAACACACTGGCACTATCGAACCCGCATGTTCATGGCCGGGCGGTCATAAGCTCTCCATACATTCCTATCCTGAGCTAATGTTTTCCAATCATCAATTGTATAATCTGTTTTCTTCAAATCGTGGTTAATATTATTTTTTCACCTCGTTCTTGGTCTACCAACTGTTCGTTATCCCTCTGATTTTCCTACAAGAAGCTGCCATGCCCCTCTTTCATTAATGATTATTCACGCTACGTGTCCTACCCATCGCAGTATAACTAACTAACTAACTAACTGGCTCTATCGAACCCGTAACTTCATGGCCGCGCAGACATAAGCTCTCCATACACCCATATCCTGAGCTAATGTTTACCGATCATCCCCTGTATAATGCCCATCGTAGTCTACGTAATTTAATTGTTCTTATTATATCTGGTTTTCTATAGAGATCATGTAGCTCACTGTTATGTAATTTCCTCGATTCGCCTGTCTGTCCATCTCTCTTTCGTCCAAAAATTTTCTTAAGAACTTTATTATAAAATATTCGTAATCTTCATTCCTGTCAAGAGTCCATGTTTCACATCCATATAACTGGGAGAATAACAGTTTTGTAGATTTTCAGTTTAACTTTTTCTGAAAGGAGTTGAGACAAGAGTCTCTGTAATGCATAATAACATGGATTTCCGGAATTGAGTATATGTTTCATTTCTTTGTCCATCTCATTTATATTTGTAATTATTGTTCCTAGGTATTAGAATTCAGCCACTTCCTCAAAATTTCCCTGATTTGTCATTTATATGTCCATTTCCATTATATATTTTATTTCTATATGTAAAAGTATATTTATTTTTATTGATGTTTAGTTGCAGTTCCAATTTCTTAGTGTTACTCAATAGAGTGTGCATGTTTGGCCCTTAGTATCTCATCGGAATTGCCCAATAATACAGTATGTTGTGTTATATTAAAATAATACAAAATGGATTTTTAACTCTGTTTGGTCCAAAAATGTTCCTAAGTACTTTATTCTCAAATACTCGTAGGCCTAATCTTATCTCTAGCTTTAAAGTAAGAGTCCATGTTTCGCATCCACATAATTGGTAGAATAACAGTTTTATATATCCTATTTTTAATTTGACGTTTTTTTTAAAGGAGTTGAGAAGACAAAAGTCCCTATAATGCATAATAGCATGTATTTTCAGGTCGAAGACGAAAAGCCAGACTAAAAAAGTACCTTGGACGAAAGAGTGACGATCTTTCACCGTAAAAATACAACCGTCAACAAACGCGGATTTGGGTTTCACAGGGGTAAAATAGTCACGTATTAAATTCTCCAGGCGAGGAGTACTTCAGGGAATTCATGCCAAAGGCTCAAACGCAGGGACAAGTTCCTGGGAACATGGTATTATAGTCCCGAAAGACCAACAGTTATTTAATATTCTATGATGTTGAGAAGATGGAATTTAAGGTACATTTTTTAAATAATTTTTATATTAGGAGAAAGTTTGGGAGCAAATAGAGACATAACTGTTGAAATACTGAAGCGACAATTAAAGTGGTATGGACATACCGTCAGATGGGCAGTAGGCCTACGTTATTCCAATTTCTTAGTTACTCAATATACTGTGTGTTGACCCTTACTATCTCCACACTATTACCTAGTAATATTACAACATCAAAAGTAATGTCACGGATGAATTTTTCTAGAAGATTTGGAAATCAAGAGTGGAATTTGTTAGGACTATTTAACGAGTAAAATTAAGTTGTTTACTCAAAATTAATTATTTAAATATAGTTACCGGCATTTAATATATAAGCTTACCTATATAAAAATTTCGTGTCACGTTGTTTGTCCGCGATGGAATCTTAAACTACTGAACCGATTTTAATAAAATTTTGCACAGTGTGTGCAGTTTGATACAACTTGAGACTTAGGGTCGTTTATAACTAAATTTATAGTCGCATTATTTTTTTATTGCAAATTATTTGTTTATTATTTAACAAAGACTTATAATTGTCCGTGAGTTCCATACGATTCTAACAGATGGCGGTGTAATTGTCTGTGGGTTCCATACGATTATAACAGATGGCGGTGTAAGGTAATTTGGTAAGGCAATTGGTTTATTATTTAAATAAGAGAGATCCAGATGGCTGTGATTTTTATTGCAACCGCGAATTCCAATTGAATTACAAATATTGATTATTTCATAATTTAAGTGTGTTCAGTGTTTATTTTATTTTCAATATTATCAACTTCGTGTGTAAGTATTAGTTTTAAGTAATCTGGCTGAAAGACAGCAACTTAATTTAAATTTTTAACGTATACCTTAGCCACAGCAACGTGTGGCCGGGACTTCTAGTATATATATATATATATATATATATATATATTTAATGTAAACGGCGATGTTTGAAAACAAATAAAAAGTGTGTGATTATGTTTCATTTGTCTATTGACTGCAACTTATTCATATTATTTATTGCCAAATAGGATCGCAATATTTTAAGAATGCACCCTAGTGGAGAAAAGATGAAACACACCAAACAATATATTATAACCAATATTATAGGTTATTAATTTATTTTTTTAGTAAACAACTCAGTAAAATAATTATTTAAAAACACAATTATTGAACTCACAATTATCTAATATCTAGTTCGAAAGAACTGTTTATTATGTGCTATATTTAATGTATTTGTTGGAGAGTCAGTCACAGCAAAATAATGTTCTGATCTGTTCAGAATATTAAAATGGAGGAGCTTTCTTTATCACAAAAGAAGAAGCTGGTAAAGAGAATTCGATAAAAGAGCGAAATGAAACGCGACTGCCATTGGTTATAAAACAAAATTCATTGAAAAGTGATTCGTCATTGACTCCTATTTGGGGCATGAATTAAATATTCAACATAAACTATCAGCTTATTAATATTATTGAGTTGTAGGTCTTCTTCATTCTATAAAGATATGATGACGTGTACAGAAATGAATAGTAAAGAAGATAGTGCATCTTTATGCATTTCTTCGTGGTCATTTTCGTTCTCTACTGAGTACGCTCAATGAAGATATGTAACATTTTTTCAAAACATATTTTAGTGAAAACATCTGTATTAGTTTGATTGGTTAATGTTATTGACACAAGAAAGGTGTGGACAACATAGAAAGAGATTTGTGACTGATTAAGCAGTGATAAAGGAGAGGACGTGTTATTGGGAAAGAAAGAAGTTGGATGGACCGCAGCCAGCTGGGACGTGTTAACATGCCCACACCAATTTGTAACACGAGATCTTTTCCTTCACGTGACAATAGCACCAACTTGTTCACTACATATTTGTCAATTCGAGGCCCGCGAAACCCCCACTCATAACATATATTTATTTATAATAAAAACTTCTTAGATACGTTCATACAAGATATAAAACAACATGTAATAATAATAATAATAATAATAATAATAATAATAATAATAATAATAATAATTACAACAATAATAATCATTTTTATTTATACACAAAATTTTAATGTTTACACATCTTTCTGTGTCTAAAGTTTTATTTTTCTTCTCCACTCGTCTCTCTCCATCCAATCCATGTACTCCAGTGATCTTGCTCTCATTGCAGTTCTTATTTCCTTCATCCACGAGTTTCGAGGTCTTCCTCTCATCCTTCTTCCAGGTGGACACTATTCCAATGTTTTTCTGAGAAATCTTTCTTCTTGCATTCGTCGTACGTGCCCATACCAATTTAATTGCTTATGTAATAATAATAATAATAATAATAATAATAATAATAATAATAATAATAATAATAATCACTGGGCCGTCCTATGAAACGCTGGAGGGAAAATTTTCTATAGGATCGTAACAGGCCTTGGCCTAATACTTGGAAGGAAGAAGAAGAAGATAATAATAATAACTATAATAATAATAAATAGATAGATCATTGGTTGATTAATGTCTTTGACATCGTCCGATTCCCAATAGCCAATTTTGTCGATCCATTCAATCTCCTAGTTGTAAATGTTTCTCCTTCGTGTATAAATAAATTCCCTGACTCCAGGAGGTTTTAGGTCTTCCTCTACCTCGTCTTCCCTCAGGTTTCCATTCCAAAACAAATTTTGGCAGCAGATCGTCTTCCATTCGCTGGACATGTCCGTACCATCTTAATTGCTGAGTTTTAATATAATCTAAAATAGTGTCTTCAATCTTCATTTTCTTCCTAATTTTTTCTCTTCACGAAATTCTTGCTGACCTTCGTATATAATTAATTTCCGTTGTCAAAAGATACTTATTTGCTTTTGTTGTTAATGGCCAAAGTTCTGCTCCATAAGCAATGATGCTTTCAACAATAATATACGAGAATATTTATTTTATTTTATTACTTATATTTTTATTAATTATTATTAAGCTGTTTACTCTAACTAACTCACTGGCACTATCGAACCCGTAGGTTCATGGCCGTGCGGACATAAGCTCTCCATATATCCCTATCCTGAGCCAATGTTTTCCAATCATCCCCTGTATAATCTAGTTCCCTCAAATCATAGTCAGTGTTATTCTCCCACCTCATTCTTGGTTACCAACTGGGAGTTTTCCCTCTGGTTTTCCTACATGAAGCTTCTTTCATTCCCCATTCGTGCAACATGCCCTGTCCATCGCAGTCTATGAGACTTAACTGTTCTCATTATATCTGGCTTCCTATAAAGACCATGTAATTCACTGTTATGCAGTCTTCTCCATTCACTTGTTTGTTCAGCTGTTTACTCACAAATCATTATTTAAATATAGTTATTTTAAAATATTTATATAATGTAAACGGCGATGTTTCAAAATAATTAACGAATAAAATTATTATTATTATTATCATTATAATTATTATTATTCTTCCTTCCAAGTATTAGGCCAAGGCCTGTTACGATCCTATAGAAAATGTTCCCTCCAGCGTTTCATAGGACGGCCCAGTGATCTTCGTCCTCTTGGTATATAATTGTAAAACAGCTTTGGGGATCCGATTTGAACTCATTCTTTCAAGATGGTGTTTCCAATTTAGTTGGTACTGTTTAATATATTCCAAAATTGGCGTAGTCTTCAATTCTTTTAAGATATCGGTGTTCCTTTTCCGATCCCATCAGGTGTAACCCGCTGTTCTGCGCATGAATCTCATTTCACAAGCCGTTATTCTGCTTTCATGTTGTCTTTTTAGTGTCCATGCTTCACTACCATAGGTCAACACTGGTCTACCCAAAGTGTTATATAAACGTAATCTGGTGTTTTTTTGTACAAGGGATGGTTTCATAACTTGATTAATAATTCCTAAACTTTTATTATAACTAGTATTATTATTATTATTATTATTATTATTATTATTATTATATTATTTATTATTATTATTATTATTAATGCTGATGATCAAATAATATTATCAGATTCCGAAGATAGCTTACAAATAGCAGCGCATATCAATTATTCAAAATTGCCAGCAAATATAATATGAAAATTTCCACATCAAAATCCAAAAACAATGGCAAATGTGTGGAAAAAACATACAACGGGTGAAAATTGAGATTGATGGAAAAATTATAGAACAAGTGTCAGATTTCTCTTACTTAGGAAGTGTATTTGCAGAGTATAAGAGTGACATTGATTCAAAATTACAAAAATATAATAAAATGAATGGAGTAATACGAAGACATTTTGGTAAACAGATGAGGACAGAGACAAAACTAAGATTACATAACATCACATCAAAAGCTGCTCTAAAATACGGAAGTGAAATTTGGATTTTAAATAAAAGAAACTCTCATAAACTTCAAGTAAGCCAAATGCGCTTCTTACGATCATTGTTAGGAGTTAATAGACTGGATCACCAAAGGAACACTACTATCAGAGGAAAACTTGGAGTAGCAAGTTTAAATGAAGATATCCAAAGATACCAACAAGAATGGAAAAATCATCTGAGGAGAATGGCAAGAAATAGACTTCCAAAATTGGCATTCCAATATACCCCAACTGGACATAGGGACCAAGGAAGACCAAAACATCGGTGGAAAGATCAAGACCATCTTCGCTAGGTTTACCGTACAGGCCACATGGCCTAAAACGAATTTGTTCATGATGATGATGATTATTATTATTATGATTATTATTATTATATTGGCATAAGCCTTCTCTTGGAGTAAACCAGTACAAATGGTGGAAATAAGAATAATATGGAAGTACAGAAGCCAATGGGTGGACGGAAGTGGTTCAGACGCCTAACGGCATTTAGGGAAGAAGAAGAAGATAAAGATGAAAGTGTTCAAAACATTCTTGTAAAATCACAATGACATTAAGTGTGAAGTGCGTCACTTCTTAATCTCGGGATAATAATGGAACAGAGCCGCGAGCTGTATTGTTACACAAAAGTCTATTGAAAACTTGCAGCGGCAGCAGCACCTTCAGGTACAAGATAAAAGTGAGTTCCTGACCACAAACAGGGTCCCCTCTTTATCTAACAACATTTAAACTTGTCAAATATGATGTATGTCACTTGAAAACTACCTTGTGCCTTGTAACATAACCTCAAATCTCGCAGAAAGGGCTATTGTGTTTCACAGCTACAGTACTTCTACAGAACACCAGTTCGTTTCAAGGTGTCTAATGAAGGGGAAATGAGATACGGGCGTACATAACTTCACACACAAAGTAGGGTACAGCTTCCTTCTACAGATTAATACCTAACCTAAGGGGTCTCAGTTGGAAAGATAGGTAAAATAAATAAATAAATAAATAATAATAATAATAATAATAATAATAATAATAATAATAATAATAATAATAGTAATCCCTCCATGATATCTTTACCTTGTCGTGGTGGAGTGGCTTGCGTGCTTAAATGATCCTGAGAGCTATGCCGGCGGTAGCATTGCTGCCAATAGGGTTACCCATGCCGGACTGGTCGAAGGTGATAAGCCAGACAAAAAAGTACCTTGGTCGAAAGAGTGACGATCTTTCACCGTAAAAATACAACCGTCAAGAAATGCAGACATGGGTTCAACTGGGGTAAAATTTTCCAGAGGTCAAATAGTCCCCCATTCGGTTCTCCGGGCAGGGACTACTTCAGGGAACCCATGCCTAATGGAGAGCTCATGTCCGCGCGGCCATGAACCTACAGGTTCGATAGTGCCAGTGAGTAAGTAAGTAAGTAAGTAAGTAATAATAATAATAATAATAATAATAATAATAATAATAATAATAACAACACAATAATGATAAATTGTCCACCGCTGTAGTCTCGAGGTAGCGTGTTGCCTTGTCACGCAGCGGGCCCGGGTTCGATCCCCGGTCGGGTCAGTTTTTCTGGGTGAGGTTTTTATCGGGGTTTTTCCTCACCTGTAAGACAAATGTCAGGAAAACTTTAAGGCCCAAACGGTCCCCGAAATCATATGGCCATCATCCTTATCATTATCATCCTTACCATTATCATTATCATCATCATCCTTCACCGGTGTGGAAAGCAACGGGAAGCTACCACACCTACACAATTCCCTAGTAAAGCTGTAAGCATAGCATGAAAATGCTATGATTGCAGTGAAGGACCTGCCTTCGGGCAGAATTACTATGGATGGATGGAATGATAAATTGGGGAGTGGCACTAAAAAGTTGGGACTGGAAGTAAATATCAATACAACTAAATATATGATTACACATAGAAATACATTATATAATGGAAATGAACAGCTAATAATAAATGAGGGAAATTTTGATGAAGTGGCTTGAATTCAATTTGAAGAAGTGGTTTGAAGAAGTGTTGCATTCAAATATCTAGAACGAATAATCGCAAATAGGAATGAGATTCTCAAAGGAATTGAACATATGCTCAATTCTGGAAATGCGTGCTATTATGCATTGCAGAGACTCTTGTCGTCCCAAATCCTTTCAAAAGAACGGTAAACTGGAAATATATAAATCTATTATTCTATGAGTTACATTAAATGCATTCGAAATATTGGACTATTACTTTAAGGGAGGAAAGGTGATTACGAGTATTTGAGAATTAAGTTCTTAGGAACATTTTTCGACCAAAGAGAGATGAACAGACAGGTGAATGGAGAAGACTACATAACAGTGAACTACATGGTCTTTATAGGAAGCCAGATGCAATAAGAACAGTTGAGTCTCGTAGACTGCGATGGGCAGGGCATATGGCACGAGTGGGGAATGAAATACGTGCGTGGAAGCTTCTTTTAGGAAAACCAGAGGGAAAGCGCCCAGTTGGTAGGCCAAGAATTAGGTGAGAGAATAAAATTAACTATAATTTGAGGGAAGTAGATTAAACAGGGAATGATTGGAAAACATTGGCTCAGTATAGGGATATATGGAGAGCTTATGTCCTCGCGGCCATGAACCTACGGGTTCGATAGTGCCAGTGAGTTAGTTAGTTAGTTAGGAAGAATAACGGTTTAATGTTTTTTTAAGAGAAGCTGGGACGATAAGAGTCCCTGTAACGCATAATAGCTAGGGACCAAATATTTAGATTTAAAAAATTGTAATTTTAGGGTTTCAATA
This sequence comes from Diploptera punctata, assembly GCA_030220185.1. Lineage (NCBI taxonomy): Eukaryota > Metazoa > Arthropoda > Insecta > Blattodea > Blaberidae > Diploptera > Diploptera punctata. The sequence continues at coordinate 746,710 of JASPKZ010002312.1, read as the reverse complement.
ACATTTTTTTGGTTTTTCTTTAGATTTTTAGCAGGTAGAACAGATTTTTAAATACAGTTTTATGTTTAAAGTGTGGCAAAAATTGTAATAAACAGCACAAGGTCTTTCTACATACCTTGAACATTTTGGATTATAGTTAAATACTGTTTCAGGAAATGTCACATTAATTCTTTATAAACTATTTACCTCTATACTATTTTCTTTTATCATTCACTGTATATATATTTAACTCGGAAAAAGTCCACTATTTGTGGATAACTTACTCCATGAATTACATAGCTCTACAAAAAAAAAGTTTCTTGCTGCCCTGGATATCTCAGCGAATTTCTATGTTTTCAAGTGCACAATTTACGAATATATTCATGAAAGTGCTGAATGTGATCTAGTTTTTATGATTTTTGCATATCTTATATTTTAAACAGTAAACGGCTTGTTACTAATAAAATTTGTTTCCAGTCATGATTTGATTTCTGCGCATTTTGTCGCGCACACAATCATCACGTGATCCCCACTATCACACCCCTCACTCCGCACATCGCCCGTGATCTCAGTTATTTGACAAAATTAAAGTACTCGCGACGTGCATCTGGATATGATAAAACATTCGCCAAAGCGTTGGACAAGGAAGGAGAATGTTTCAAATACACTCGTAGAAGATTTTCTAAGCTCAGTATGGAAAAGTTAAAAGGCGGAATAATTGATGGTCCTCAAATTCGGCAATTGATGAAAGATGCAAATTTTATCAAAGTTATGACTGTTCCGGAAAGTGAAGCTTGGAAGGTTTTGTATCGCTAGTAGAAAATTTCCTATCAAATTATTCTATTACTTCTTGCCACAAAAGAAATTGTGCAAAACATGTTGATAAGCTTCAAGAGATTCTAGGAGCAAATATGAGTATGAAGTAACACTTTCTCTACAGTCACCTGGATAGATTTCCGTATAATTTAGGGAATTATAGTGACGAACAGGGAGAGCGCTTTCACCAGGATCTAAAAGTAATGGAGGAAAAGTATCAGGGTAGATGGGACCGTCACATGATGGCAGATTACTGCTAGTTTTTAAAAAGAGATTGTCCCCTAAAAAATTATAGAAGAAAATATAATACGCGTTTCACTGACGTATAATACGGCATTTTTCTTTCTATTTACGTCGGTGTGTACTAATTTTTTAAAAAAACAACTGACATAAATAAATATATATATATATATATATATTTTCATATTTTCCGATTTTTGTTGTGTAAAATGAAAATCAAGATTTAAAAAACCCAGAGCAAATCTTCCAAAATCATTGATAGTTTCATGTTTTGTGAGCATAAACATATCCGAAATTAATCTTGTATCAAGGGCAACAGGGGCACGCCGTAGCATAGTGGTTAAGGCACTGAGCTACAAGCCGGAGGGTCGAGGGTTCAAGTCCCGTTGGGGTCAGGATTTTTAAACTGACCCAAACCCTCTGGCGGCACCATGGCCCTGGGGTCGACTCAGCCTCTAACGGAAATGATTACCAGACGCTTGTTCTGGGGGTAAAGGCGGCCGTCACGCAGGGCTGACATAAAGTGCCGATTGTCTAGAAAAAGTGGGAGCCTTAACCTCCTACTACCTCAAGGGCCCCCGGGTCTGTTGTGGGATCACTTTACTTTTTATCAAGGGCAACAAAAGCACTGTTGACCAGTGTTATTCTAAGTTCAACAGAATCGCAATGCGCATGCGCGGGTTGCCCTATTGCTTAATGTAGCTAATGTTAGATTGTTCTCAAATCGGAGTCACCAACTGTCGGGATAAATTACAAACGTTTATGAAAAAAAAAATGGACGTAAACCAACTTCCCATTTCCTAACCTAACAAAAAGTTACATGCATAATATTAAAATAAACTATAACGGACACTAATCACATGTACCCATCAGAGCATAACCAAATGAAGTTAATTTCTTGAAATATGGTTTGGAATTAATTGCGAATGTTGGTAACACCGATTTGAGAGCCGTCTAGTGTAAGTTACATTAAACATTTACGCGCCTGTAGAACTCTATTCACAATGTAACATTGTAGACTTTCACGGCAGGTGTCTTGATTCATGTGTCCGTCGCCGTGGGCGTACTCGGTAGTTCCTATCTTCCACTCCGGCGACCTGGGTTCGATTCGTGGCGGGGTAGGGGATTTTAAATCTCCACCTTGAGTCTGGGTGTGTGTGTGTGTCCTGTCCTTTTCTATGTGAGAACTAAAGAAAGTTAACAAACAGGTAAAACGAACAAAGAAAAAGGTAAAAGTCCGTCGCCGTGGCGTAGTTGGTACCTTCCACTCCAGCGACCTGGGTTCGATTCATGGCGGGGTAGGGGATTTTAAATCTCCACCTTGGGTCTGGGTGTGTGTGTCCTGTCCTTGTGTCTATATGACGATAAAAGAAAGTTAACAAAAACAGGTAAAACAAAAAGGAAAAAAGGTAAAACAAAAAGGGGGGGAAAGGTAAAAACAAAAAGTAAAAAAACATGTCCGTCGCCGTGGCGTAGTCGGTAGAGTCCCTACCTTACACTCCGGCGATCCGGGTTCGATTCCCGGCGGGGTAGGGGGATTTAAAAAAAATCTCCACCTTGGGTCTGGGTGTGTGTCCTGTCTTGTGTTTGTATGTGTGAATAAGATAAAAAGGTTAACAAAGATAAAACAAAAAGGAACAACAGTGTAAACGAAAGAAAAACGAGAAAGGGAAAAAAATGTGTTTTATGTCTTTCGGGCTAAATGTCCGTGGTCTGGTTTTATTAACACTCAACGTTTCGTCTACTACTGCGGTAGACATCCTCAGTAGATTCTGCGTGCTCTTAGACCTCCTAACTCTTCAAATGTCGGCTGAGATAGCCAGTCTGCAGCCGACATTTGAAGAGTTAGGAGGTCAAAGAGCACTCAGAATCTCCTGAGGATGCCTACCGCAGTAGTAGACGAAACGTTGAGTGTTAATAAAAGCAGACCACGGTCATTTAGCCTGAAAGACATAAAATACATGAATCTATTCACAATATTCGCGTAATTTAAAAATCGTAAGAATTTTTTATAGAATCGTTCCAAAATGTTTAAAATAGTACGAAACGTTATTACATAATATACAAATGGTAAAAGTGTGTAGTGCAACAGTGGCATTAGAATGTAGTAAGGGAAATCGTGATCGACAAATACAAGACGTCAGCCATTTAACTCTGTTCTTATACGTATCTTCGTCATGAATGTAATTCTTCAGTCTTGACAGTTTATAGAAGAAGACATCACAGCAAATTGCTTTACACATATTTTTGTGTTTGTCGGCGATTATTATGAGTTTGATGTCTTTTTCGACTGTGCATCCACCCTATTATTTACACGTGGTGTTTCCATGGCAACAATTCCTAGACGTTTATTTCAAATTACAGTTATTACAACCTGTGGTCCTCCCAGTCATGAGAAATTATTCAAACATCTCCTGGCGCCACTCTCTACAATGAAAATAATACTTAAGTTTTTATTTCTTTCTCACTGAAATAATCCATTCTAAACCTCTACACTGACTTATGTTCAAGCCTCGGAAGTTGAGAAATAGCCCTTCTTTTAATTTTATGTCTAAAGACGAGGCCCAAATTAATATATATATATATATATATATATATATATATATATATATATATATATATATATATATATGTGATATGAAAAGAAAAAAGAATGCATGAGTCGGGATTTGAACTCGAGTCTCTGAAGTCTGTACCTTTAGCGCTCTAACCAACTGAGCTACCCAAGAATTCCAAGACAAACATACAATTTTTTTTTCTTATACAAGTAGTATTCTCAATTCACACAAGAGGTAGCGGAAAGATCTTCCAACTGCCATCTAGCGGCTAACATAACAGTTTAAGCAAATTATTAAAGATAATATTTACTTTATAGCAGTAACGCTTGTATATATATATATATATATATATATATATATATATATAGATATTATATATATATATATATATATATATATTGCAAGTCCCGGCCACGCGTTGTTGTGGCTAAAGTATACGTTAAAAAATTTAAATTAAGTTGCTGTCTTTCAGCCAGATTACTTAAAACTAATAATTACACACGAAATTAATAATACTGAAAATAAAATAAACACTGAACACACTTAAATTATGAAATGAACAATATTTGTAATTCAATTGATATTCGTGGTTGCAACAAAAAGCACAGCCATCTGGATCTCTCTTTGTTAAATAATAAACCAATTACCTTACCAAATTACCTTACACCGCCATCTGTTAGAATTGTATGGAACTCACAGATAATTATAACTCTTTGTTAAATAATAAACAAATAATTTGCAATAACAAAATAACACGACTATAAATTTAGTTATAAACTGCCCTAAGTCTCAAGTTGTATCAAACTGCACACAGGGTGCAAAATTGTATTAAAATCCGTTCAGTAGTTTAGGATTCCATCGCGGACAAACAACGTGACTCAAAATTTATATATATATATATATATATATATATATATATATATACACATAAATTATTGCATATCTCTAATTCCAATTATCTCAAATATTTTTTCCAGTCTCAGGTCATAATTAAAGGTAAACCTACATTTCATAGTTGTTTTTTTAGAGATATTTAGGCGAAATTTCTTAACGCGATAGGACTAGAATGATGTTTACCTACCACCCTATCCTGAACTTAAGTTTATACATAGAAATACATTATATAATGGAAATGGGCAGTTAATGAGGAATGAGGGAAATTTTGAAGAAGTGGCTGAATTCGAATACCTAGGAACAATAATTTCAAACAGGAATGAGATGTGCAATGAAATTAAACATAGGCTCAATTCTGGAAATGCGTGCTATTACGTAAGTTATTATAGGGAGTCTTGTCTTCCCAATTTCTCTCAAAAAACGTTAAACTGAAAATATATAAAACTGTTATTTCCCCTGTTATATTATATGGACGCGAAACACGGACTCTTATTTTAAGGGAGGAGAAAAAATTACGAGTATTTGAGAATAAAGTTCTTAGGAAAATTCTTGTACCATACAGAGTCGAACAGACAAGTGAATAGAGAACGCTACATAACAGTGAGCTACATGCTCTTTATTGTACCAGATACAGAGCGTTCGTAGCTCGGTCGGACCGTTCCGCGACAACCCTTGGACTGGGTAAGTATTGGCGCGCCTTCCGCCAGAGTTACACCTACTTGACCGGCAAGTCATTGGTACGGAGCACTACTTACTGCTCTAAAATTACAAATTACTACTGTACTAATTTAAATTAGGTTTACCTGCATCATAACAGATATTGATAATAATATAATAATAATAATAATAATAATAATAATAATAATAATAATAATAATAATAATAATAATGTTTTAGCACAGTAGGTAGTGCTCCTTACCAATGAATTGAATGTCGTGTACGTGTATCTCAGGCGGAAGGTGCGTCAATACTCACCCAGTTAAAGGTCGCCGGGGAATGGTCCGGCCGAGCTACGATCGCATTGTATAACAAGACCAGTTAGAGTTCACTTGTTTGTTAGAGGGTTTTTGTGGTACGTTGGCTACACTGTCTGAGTAATGACTAATACATATTCTACATTGAAAATATGGTGATTTTAGGTTACTCTGAGGTCATCTTCTCACTTAATTTTAAGGCATTTTGCGACTCCGTCGCGCAAGCGGTTAGACGCTCGCCTCTCACCGCTGGAGTCCCGAGATCGAGTTTAGGTCACTCCATATGGTTTTCGTGGAGGACGAAACGGAGCTTGGTCAGGTTTTCCCCTGCCACAATTACATTCCACCATTTTCCATACTCCTTTTGCTTTTCGTTTCATTTCATTCATCTACCTCTGTGATGGCTCGTCAGGCGTGGTCGGCAGGCACCCTTGCCTATCACAGACCTCTATATAGGGGCTTCATCTCATCTCATCCTTCGACCCGACCCGGAGTTGGACACGAGTTGAGGATATTTATAGTTTTATTCACTTTTTTAAAAAGAATCAACATAAGATGTTAATTATATTTTTTTTTTCCTGGTGAGTCAGTCGTCCTCAATTAAATTATTAAACTTCTTCAAGTTATTCTAATATGGAGGCCTTTCGAAAACAATGTTTCATCTTCTGCGTTTTAACTTGAAGAAGTTTAATAATTTAGTTGAGGACGACTGACTTACCAGGTAAAAATTATATAATTAACATCTTATTATTAGTCATTCAAAATATATCTGCAGGCGGAAGAATTACGAAGCTCTGTTTGTTGCTACACATGGCGTCATATATGGCAGTGTTCACTGTCAGCGTCCCACGTCTCATTCCCCTCTGCTCTCTAGATAGCAGTGTCACGTGTTCTATTTCTGCACAAACACGACTGCAGTGCCCTCCGTCAACAACTGCGCTTACTCCTTAAACGGGTAATTCATAAACTCAACGGTGCTTTATTATGAATTTCAAAAGTCTTGAGACATTTCTCGTGTGTAATTTTTCACATACTGTAGAAATAAATTGTATATTTTTATTATTCATTTCATACATCTCAATGATGGATAAATCATATTTGAAGAGAAAAATTATACGCTCAGACTGAGACTCGAACCCAGGACCTTTGGCTTTCTAGACCAATGATCTACCAACTGAGCAATCCGGACGTGTTCCAATCTAAACGCAATTTTTTCTTCTTATATACGCTGTTAAGGAACTGGGTTCGAGTACCTGTCTGAGTGTATAATTTTTTTCTCTCCAGTTATAATAAATTAGTACACCGCTGTGGTCTCGACGTATCGTGCTGCCTTGTCACGTAGCGGGCCCGGGTTCGATCCCCGGTCGGGGCAGTTTTTCTGGATGAGGTTTTTATCGGGGTTTTTCCTCACCTGTAAGACAAATGTCAGTAAAACTTTAAGGCCCAAATGGTCCCCGAAATCATATCGCCATCATCATCCTTCACCGGTGTGGAAAGCAAAGGGAAGCTACCACACCTACAATTCCCTAGTAAAGCTGCAAGCATAACATGAAATTGCTATGATTGCAGTGAAGGGCCTGCCTTCGGGCAGAATTAGTATGGATGGATAATAAATTGTGTTTATCCCTTTTTTATTTGAATTTATGTTGGTGGTCCTGTGGCATAGAATCCATAAATTAAGATATTATATTCCAGCTAAACGGAGCCATAAATTCGACCTGCTGAGGAATTCGATTAGTTTACGCAATTCCTGCGTGACGAATTTTTTTGTTATTAAAAAGTTGAGCTGCAAATTATATCGAATGATTATATGACGTGACAATCACATAATTACAATGTGTACCAACATGACAAAGAAAATGTTATTTTCATTTTGCGCATTTCATTAATGATTGTTATTTCTATTGTTTGGACGCAGGAAATTAATTTGTGTCATTAGGACTCGTTTGCCAATATAATTCATATGTAATTGAAATGGCTGACATAATGCATTGTATCTTGTAAAGGAAAATAACATTATTTTAATTTATTTTCATATCAGTCCATTTCATGAGCTTATGTTTTCCAATAACCGCCTGTTAAGTATGGAACATGTGAAGTTTATATCAAAATTCTAAAATAGAAATTAAATTGAGATGCAGAAATAACAGAACATAAAAACACAAATGTTACGAATACTTAGATTATTTTATATAGATATTTAATTATTTCATATATTATTTTAATTATTCCAAATAAAAAAACAGTTGTTGAAAAATAAAGCATTAGACATATTATATTTCAGGATAGAATTTTGACTTATGGCAGGAACAAGTATTTCAAGGCTAACTGTAAAATCTCTGCATTTAGATTATAGGAATGTGTAGTACAGTTAGTTGTAGCTGTAGGTCAGAAGCTTAATATATAACCCTTGCAAAATAGGGGACTCGTGTCTGTTGAAGCAGTGTTCTGACGGGTAAGTCTGCATACCATTTTCTTAATATAATGTACCTAGGACATTTAGAAAGGGAATCAAGTAGTAAATAGTTTAATACTATATGTCTAAGAGTAAGAGTTATTATATAATTATTAGAATGTAAAGTATGGTATATTCGTAAACCCACATCTACCTCTATCGAAACTCAAGAAAGTTAGAATGTAGGTTTTCTTAATATAAGCTTAGATTAGTTATTTAGGGTTAGAATACTTAGGGTTATTGTAATCATTATAGTTACAGAAATAAAATAGTTAAAATTAAGAATCCATTTATTTATGTTCGAAAACACGTATGGCTTTATAACTGCTACATCCCCACACTAGGGCTCGGCTAGAACCTCATGCTACCACAAAATCCAAGTCCCGAAGGTCCTTTAAGCCCTAAGAAAACCAACAGTTCATAATAACAAACAAAGGTGTTCATCAAGGATGTGAAATTATACAAGACAATGGCAGTGCCTATTATTACTTATGGATCCGAAACATGGACAGTGACAACACAAAAATCTGCCAGGATACAAGCTGCTGAAATGAGATTCCTTAGCAGGATATCAAAGAACAGACAAAAAACACATAACACAGGAATAAGACAACTAAAAACAGAGGAATTAAACTCAACAATAGAGAAATACAGAACAAACTGGAAAGAACACTTAGCAAGGATGACTGAGAATAGAATACCAAAAGTAGCATACAACTATTCACCACGAGGAAGAAGTAGTTTGGGAAGACCAAGGAAAAGATGGAAAGAGCAGCAATTTGGAGCCAGAACAGGCTAGTAAATAGCCTAAACTGTGAAGAAGAAGAAGATATATTTTCAGTTAAATCAATATTACCCATTTCAAGGTAATATTAGGTATGTGCATAATTTATTGAAAGTCCAATATATTTTATTACATTACGTGTAATGCAGATAAATGGTAGGGAAAGGGCTGGCACATGATACTTTGGTTATTGTTCCTTTTCTTATTGGATTCTTTTGAAGGTGGGAATTAATGTGGTGAGGTTGATGAAGATGGATGCTGCTTGCCCGCTAAGCAAATCCTTTGTTTCCACAGGTGTTGGCGTCCCACCACGTCATCCCATTTTCCCCGTGAATACCTTACACAGCATCAAGCATCTAAATCACATTTTTCAGCTCTGATTGAGATAAAAATCTGCTCTAATGGCTCCCAGGTCATTTATCACTTTCATATTATTTTCATTAAAAATATAACGCGCTCTTTGTCAGAACAGGCCTGTTCGCTGTGTGCGTGTAATAATACGTGAAGGTTGTATCGTAGACAACAGTTCATGTGGTAGGTCTAATTATTATCATAAGTAATACCACGAGTGATTTCCAAATGAAATTGGAAATCAAGAGTGGCATTTGTTAGGACTATTTAACGAATAAAATTAAGCTCTTTACTAAAAAATAATTATTTGAATATTTACCGGTGTTTTAAAATATTTATATAGTTAATGTAAACGGCGATGTTTGAAAACAAATTAGAAATGTGAGATTATGTATATTCACTGCAACTCGATCATATTATTTATTGTCAAAAAGGATCGCAATATTGTAAGAATGCACTCTAGTGGAGAAATAGGAGAAATAATGAAACACATCAAACTATTATAATCAACATTATAGGTTAATTATTTATATTTTGATTAAACAACTCAGTAAAATCACTGAATCTATTCAATATTTGCTATATTCAATGTATTTGTTGGAGAAAAATAATGGTCTAACCTGTTCAGAACAATAAAAAAGGAGGAGCTTTTTTTATCACGAAAGCAGGAGCTGATAAAGAGAAATCGATAAAGAGCGAGGTGAAACACGACTGTCATTGGTGTAAAACAGAATTCATTGCATTGCAACGTGATTGGTCATTGACTACCATTTGCGACATGAGTTAAATAGTCTGTTTTAATACCTAGGAACAATAATCACAAACAGGAATGAGATGTACAAAGAAATTAAACATAGGCTTAATTTGTAAATGCGTGCTATTATGCATTATAGAGGCTCTTGACGTCGCAAGTCCTTTCAAAAAACGTAAATTTGAAAATATATACAAATATTATACTACCAGTTATATTATATGGTTGCGAAACATGGACTCTTACTTTAAGGGAGGAAATGAGATTGCGAGTATTTGAGAATAAAGTTCTTAAGAAAATGTTTGGACCAAAGAGAGATGAACAGAGAAGAGATTGGAGAAGACTGTGTAATAGTGAACTACATGGTCTTTATAGGAAGTCAGATATAATAAAGAACAGTTAAGTCTCGTAGACTGCGATGGGCAGGACATGTGGCACGAATGGTGAATGGAAGCTTCTTGTAGGAAAACCAGAGGGAAAACTCCCAGTTGGTAGATCAAGAATGAGGTGGGAGAATAACATTATGTATGATTTGAGGAAATTAAGTTATACAGGGAATGATTGGAAAACATTAGCTCAGGATAGGAATATATGCAAAGCTTATGTCCACGCGGCCATGAAACTACTGGTTATTTAGTGCTAGTGAGTTAGTTAGAAAAATAGTTATTATTGATATCCTTGTTGTATTGTTGGGCGATAGCGAGGAGATACTAAGGGCAAACACGCACATTCTATTGAGTAATACTAGAAATTGGGGCTGGAACTAAACATCAGTAAAACTAAATATATATGTTAGAATGGAAGTGGACAATTAATGACAAATGAGGAAAATTTTGAAGAAGTGGCTGAATTCAAATAGCTAGGAACAGTAATTACAAACAGGAATGTGGTGCACAAAGAAATTAAACATAGTTCAATTCTGGAAATGCATGCTATTTTGTATTACCCGAACTCTAGTCGTCCCAACTGCTCTAAAAAAATGTTAAACTGAAAATATATTACTAACTCACTGGCACTATCGAACCATAAATTAATAGCCAAGCGAACATAAGCTCTCCACACATAAGGCTACTGTACCTATATGAACTATTTTTTTTTTTCAATCATCCCTGTGTATTTTAATTCCCTCAAATAATGGTTAATGTTATTCCCCCGTCTCATTCTTGGTCTACCAATTGGACGTTTTCCCTCTGGCTTTCCTACAAGAAGGCTCCATATCACTCTTTAATTCATTAGTAGTGGAATTTAAGTATTTAGGATCAATAATTACAGACAGAAATGAGGTGCACAAAGAATTTAAACATAGGCTCAATTCTGGAATTGCATGATACCGGTATTATGTATTACAGGGACTCTTGTCCAAACTTCTCTCAAAAAAAAATTAATAAAATAATAGAACATTTTATAAAACTGTTATTCTCCCAGCCTCCCTATGGATTATCACCTTGACGTGGTAGGGAAGCTTAGTACAAATGACCCAGACAATCATAACCGGGAAGCCTTGGCTTGCGGTTAGATAAGAGGAGAGGGAACGAAGAATAATCCGCAACGTGGGAGCAACGACCACATTGGAAGCTGCAAACACGGAAGACCACAACGGCAGACACGGCGGGGATAGAAATACGGAACGGCGAAAATGGCGGAAGTGGCAACCCAATCTCTAGGGATGAAATAAGAGACCCAGCTCGGGGAAGAAAGAGTGAAGTCCTTAACGGCAGAAGGCGGAAGAGGCAACCGTCCTTGTGGGGATAAAACACAAGGAAGCAAGTCCAAAGGCTTTAAGGAGGCAGCCCCTCCAAAGGACTAACCCTGCAGAACGTTAGTAGCGTACTCAGGGGACACTTCAAAATACTTACAAGCTCCAAAGATACAGCCGGACTGTCCCACCGATAACGATAAGAACAGCAATTTGGAGCCGGAACAGGCTAGTAAATAAGCCTAACCGTGAAGAGGAAGAAGATGAAGAAGAAGAAGTTATTCTCCCAGTTATATTATATGGAAGTGAAACATTGAAAGGAGAAAAGATTATGAGTATTTGAGAATAAAGTTCTTAGGAAAATTTGGTTCAAAGAGAGATGAACAGGCAGGAGAACGGAGAACAATACTAACAATGAACTACACGATCTTTATAAGAAACCAGATAGACTATAACAAGAACAGTTAAGTCTCATAGACTGCGGCAGGACATGTGGCACGAATGGATAATGAAAGAGGGACATGTAATCTGGAAAAACAGAGGAAAAACGCCTACGCCCAGTTGGTAGACCAAGAATGAGGTGGGAAGTAGATTATACAGGGAATTTTTAGAAAACATTAGCTCAGGATAGGGGTGTATGGAGGGCTTATGTCCGTGCGGGCATGAACCTACAGGTTTGATAGTGCCAGTGAGTTAGTTTGTCGTTACGAACTTTTCTTCAGTGAAATAAAAATCACTGACAGACATTGTATCGCAGTCCTATGCGAGAATATTTCAAATGTTGCAGTCTTCCTAAGTTTCAACACATTGTACGAATGTAAATGAGAGAAAAGTTTGGAATCGAAAGAAAATAAATGGAATGTGTTTTGTGCTGATGTTTTATTCCGGTAAACTTCATAGAGTAGAACTCGCAGGTAAATATATTGAAACCATCGCTCCCTCGCTACAAGTAAATTCTGAGAAGAGGGTTTATTTCATCTCCTCCGCACCACTGTCTGAGCTAAAAGCAACAGAATCTCATTCCTGAATACACAGCTCAACTAAATCTTTGATTCAATGCTATCAACATTTATATGTATTATATTAAATGTATGAATTGCATATTTTATATTATTTTATTCTCATGTTTACCACCACATGTTTTGTAGATTACATAGTTTTCTAACTAAAGGCTATCCGCTCTTAAAGCGATCCTCATTAAAACAAAACAATGTGACCTGCTCCCTTTTCATTGGTTACGAACACCGTCATATGATGTAGAAGCAGTAAGAACGCGAAGAAGTATTTCCCTTCATTAAATTGAAAAAAAAAAAAAAAAAAAAAGAACATGTTCTCTGAATATACTTGATATTTAAGGTTGTAAGCTTTCACGGCATGTGTCTTGATTCATGTATTTTATGTCTTTCGGGCTAAATGGCCGTGATCTGGTTTTATTAAAACTCAACGTTTCGTCTGCTACTGCGAGATACACCCTCAGGAGATTCTGCGTGCTCTTTGACTTCCTAACTCTTCTGCAGCCGACATTTGAAGAGTTAGGAGGTCAAAGAGCACGCAGAATCTCCTGAGGATGTCTACCGCAGTAGTAGTCGAAACGTCGAGTTTTAATAAAAACAGACCACGGCCACTTAGCCCGAAATACATAAAATACATGAATACTTGTTATTTTTCGTAAATGAAAACAATGAAAATAATAATATTCAAAACATAGAAAAGATTCTAAAATATACCTAATCAATAATTAAAACTTAAAATAGTTTATTACATATGGATGATGCAATTGAATTATGCGTCAATCGATTCTGATGTAACAAAATGGCTGAAGGTGTCGAGTATTCTATTGCTGTGTCGCCATCTAAATTTTTAAAACACAAGTCTGACAATCCTTTGACTAGTGAAAAAAAACAGTTATTTTAAATGTATTTCACAAAACTAGGTTTCTTTTAATTTACCTCATTCAACGATCACATGTCTTATATACTTCACACGTGCTCGCAGCCAATGTGATTGTAATTGTGGCGCGAATGGCGGAAGGATACAATTGGCGCTTGTTTATGTTAGGATCACTCTAAGAGGGGATAAGGCATAGGGGACTGCCAACCATTGCATGCCGAAACCTAACTTGAAATTTCTCTCCGAGAAGTGTTGGGGGATATACCAAGGTCGTCTGCCGTTTTTAACTGGAAGAAACAGAAACCGAAGCCAGAATCCAGAAATGGCAGCCCACTCAACTGAGCATATGTGTATTACTCGACAACGTTAATTTTCAATGCGGGAAAACTGGGAACTAAAAGAATGTGGTAAGGGTGAGTAGGGGTTGGAGGTAGTAGACCCTTGTCTCAGGCTGCAGTGACAGTATTTATTATCCGTCAGTCGTGTATAGTCAGTTGTTAGTGACAATATCAAGTGCGAAAGTTAGACCCTATATTCACAGTATATACACACTTAAGTCTGCCAGACAGTAGTTGGAGAGGTCAGTGCTGAATTAATTTCTCTGTACGTCACATTATTCAGAAACCCTTAGCCATACAACCTCCGATGATCTTTCATTAACTTCATCTCCTATTTAAAATAGGTTCTACCACCATATTTTGCCACTGATTATACCACTTGCCCAGTCATTCGCTTGTACCAACGGTGGAAGGAGACACTTTTCCCCTCTTCAACACTAGCGCCATTGTTTCTCCTCACCGGCTAAAAAATTAATGCGGTCGAGTAATACATCCCTGCACGAGTTAAGAACGGAGTGGAGTGGGGCCGGACGCGGTGCGGACGGGAGGCAGTGGGGGTTATCCAGTCAGTCAATACAGGAGTTGTATTGATTCTCTGTAGCTTAAGTGAATTTAGTGTTTTTGCAGTTAAAAAGACAGTATTTTTTTAAACAACCTTTGTACATCACAACGCTTCTTTGAAAGAAATTTCAATTTTGACATACAGTGGTTGACAGTTCCCTTGTTAGATTACAGCTGGTGTGATGTACTTGTTGTATCCAGTTTTGCAAACACCAAACAAGAGAGAAAACAAATATTCACCGAGGAAAGCGTGAATTAACTCTAATTTTCATCTATGTCGTGTATACGGAATTCGCCGTTAACAAACCATTTAAAGATGCAGAGCCTTCAAATAAAAGTGCAACTCTAGCGCCCGGCAACCTGCCGGCAGGCCAAGCGGACAAAGGATCCCTGTACCTCGGTCAGTGAACTGACGGGCGGGCGACAAAGCAGGTTCCGTTCACATTCTTTCTAATTCTATTTAGTGTTACTGCTTTAACAATGTTTAACGAAAATGTTGTCCGAAGTTTTTTTTTAACGACTCATAAATTTGTGTTCAGTTGGGACTGTACTGATTTCAATTTAACATGGTGTATATCACTGGACAGCGTTTGGCAAATGAAAAGAAAAAAATACAAAAAGTTGTCGCTGCCAATTCACTAATGCAGCTCTGTCAAATAAAGCCACGATTTCAAATCCTCAAATATTAGAGGAACTTAAAGAAAATATTTGATTTGTGATCTCCAACATCTCAAGGCAGGAATTCAATAGTGTTCAAATTCTTCTTCGCCGATGTGAACGTTTTATCAAAACTGAAGGAAGTCATTTTGAACAACCTTTGTTTTATGATAAGGAATAAACAGCAATCTCTAATTAATTTCACAGCTACTTAGATTTATTTGGTGAGATTAACATGCGAGATCCGTGAGACGAGCGATTGCCAGGTGCTAGGGTGCGTCTTAAAATGAAGACCCTGTATGTTAAGTTTGGATTTTGGGGTACTGTGACAGCAGAGAGCCTAAGATTTCCCGATGTCAGCTCACGTTCAATTCAATTCATTAAGAATCCCCTCTCCTGTCTACTTGTACTAATCCATATCTAAGGCAGCTTTGGGGAGAGCGGAGAACGTAACAAATTAATCTGATTATCAAAACATCAAAGAATTTTTCATTTCTAACACACGGGAGGGTAAACATACAATATATAAGTCTGAAGATTGTATATGATTTTTTTTTTTTAATTTCCAGAATTGAGTCTACGTTTAATTTCTCTGTGCATCTCATTCCTATTTATAATTAATGTTCCTAGGTATTTGAATCCAACAACTTCTTCAAAAATATTTTTTCATTTTCATTAACTGTCCATTTCCATTATATATTTATATGTGTGAACATAAATTTAGTTTATTGATGTTACTTTCAGTCCCAATTTCTTACAAGGGAACTGTCAGCAATTGCATGCCGAAAGCTACATTAAAATTTATTCCAGAGAGGCATTGTGATGTAACAAGGATGTGTGTGTGTGTGTGTATATATATATATATATATATATATATAAGTACAAGAGATGAAAATGTGAATGGGGAAGACTACATAACAGTGAGCTACTTAGTCATTATAGGAAACCAGACATAATAAGAACAGATAAGTCTCTTAGACTGCGATGGACAGGACATGTAGCACGAATGGGGAATGAAAGAGTTGCATGGAAGCTTCTTGTTGAAAACAGAGGTAAAACGTCCAGTTGGTAGACCAAGAAAGAGGTGGGATAATAAAATTAACCACGATTTGAGGAAAGTAGGGGACGATTGGAAAATATTATCTCAGGATAGGGATATATGGAGTGCTTACATCCGCGCGGCCATTATCCTACTCTACAGGTTTGATAGTGCACAGAGGTTTGGTTAGTTATTTGCAGTACTATACATTTTTATAATTTTTTTTGGTGGAAGTTGAGATGACAAAATCCCTGTAGTATATCATCATAATCATAATATCATCATCATCATCATCATCATCGTCACTCCAAGACTAGACAATTGCCCGTTCCGACTTCATAATGCATCAGAACAACGTTTTCTATGTCTTCCGACATCACGTCTTCCTCTTGCTTGATAATTTCGTACTAACAATGGATACCTCTGCTTACTCATTCCATTCATGTGATCAATCCACTTTTGTCTATAATTCATGCATTTATCCAATAAAGGCTGCACTTTTATTTAATTCTTCCCTTATATTTTCATTTCTAATTCTATCAGTTTTGTTCATCCTTTAACTTGTCTGAGGAACCACATCTCCGCCATCTGTACTCTACTTTTCTGTTTTTTTCGTTGGAGCCTAAGTTTCACATGCATACAATATTGTGGGAATTGTCACAACTTTATACATTTTTTTATTATTTTGTTTCCTTTTTAATTTTATTCTTGAATCTTCTTTATAGTGTTCCACACACCGTCTGAAACATATTTAGTTTGCAATCAATATCGCTTTCCATAGTGAAGCTAATATCGTAGCCCAAATAGTTGAAAACTAGACACCTGTTCTATACTTTGGTTTCATAAAATAATTTTGGTATGTCATATATATATATATATATATATATTTATTTATTCCACTACAGACCATAGGAGACCCTTGGGGTAGTAGGAGATTAAGGCCCTCACGTTTTCTAGACAATCGGCAGCTTGATGATAATTGTGCCGGTTCGCTCAGGGTAGAATATGATCACTCAGGGATGTTTTAAATTATACACTTATTATTTTAGTTTATTGGATACATTTGACTATACAGTTGTATGTGTACAGTGATTTATACTTCACTCGGTGTGGAGTTGATGAATTACTTCCGCCCACGTGTTTTAATATCGCGAACGGTTACTGAAGAACTTGACTATTGTAGAACGTAGGAGCGTGAGCGTGTTTTCACACGCATCCTTGCCTTATAAGGGCGATGATTCCTCCCATAAGTCGCCATCCCCTCTCCGAGTGTAGGCCTATATGTTATTCATTATCATATAGCTTAGAAGGGTAGGTACCATTCGTTTAGGTTTCTATGTTGGTAATAGACTCATGTGCACGTTTGTGCGCCTTCCAGTTATTACTATTAATGATACGTTTTAATACCCACGAGTCTATTACTTCTTGCCACATAGTCGGGTTGTCAGCCCTGCGTGACGGCCGTCTTTAACCCCAGAACAAGTGCTTGGTACTCATTTCCGTTAGAGGCAGAGTCGACCCCAGGGCCACGGTACCACCAGAAGGTTTGGGTCAGTTTAATAATCCTTACCCCACCGGGACTCGAACTCTTGACCTTCCGGTTATATTACTTACTTACTTACTTACTTACTTACTTACTTACTCACTGGCACTATCAAACCCGTAGGTTCATGGCCGCGCGGACATAAACTCTCCATACATCCCTATCCTGAGCTAAAATGCTTTCCAATCATCCCCTGTATAATCTACTTCCCTCAAATCATAGTTAATGTTGTTCTCCCACCTCATTCTTGGTCTACCAACTGGGCGTTTTCCCTCTGGTTTTCCTACAAGAAGCTTCCATGCACGTCTTTCATTCCCCATACGCGCAACATGTCCTGCCCATCGCAGTCTATGAGACTTAACTGCTCTTATTATATCTGACTTCCTATAAAGGCCATGCAGTTCATTGTTAAGTAGTCTTCTCCATTCACCTGTCTGTTCATCTCTCTTTGGTCCAAAAATTTTCCTAACAACTTTATTCTCAAATACTCGTAATCTCCTTTCCTCCCTTAAAGTAAGAGTCCATGTTTGCATCCATATAATATAACTGGTAGAATAACACTTTTATAAATTTTCATTTTAACGTTTTTTGAAAGGAGTTGGGACATCAAAAGTCTCTGCAATGCATAAAAGCACGCATTTCCAGAATTGAGCCTATGTTTAATTTCTTTGTGCATCTCATTCCTATTTGTGATTATTGTTCCTAGGTATTTGAATTCAACCACTTCCTCCAAAATTTCCCTCATTTGTCATTAGCTGTCCATTTCCATTATATAATGCATTTCTATACGTGTGACCATATATTTAGTTTTATTGATATTTACTTCCAGTCCTAATTCCTTAGTGTTACTCAATAGTGTGTGCGTGTTGTCCTTTAGTATCTCCGAGCTATCGGTATGTAGTATATACTTATTTTAATAATATGTAATAATTTTTCACAAAAACAAAATTTTCAAAGTAAACTTGAATGTGTGGGAAAGAACACGTGGATACACAACGGTTTTTTTCTTAAGATTTTGTATTGGTGAAGTGTAGAGGGAAAAAATATGCAGAGAAAAACCGATAAAAGAAGTTGTACATTGACGTAAGGCAGAGCTAAGCCGCTGTACAGCTGATGGCTACCTGTTCACACAATGGTAAAGGGAAAATGGATGTTTTTGTTGTTCTTATCGCCCCTGGTGTAAGCACCTCTAACGTGCTACGTGTAATAATACGTTCACTTTAAGCTGAAATGCTTGCTCAACACTTGAAACTGTTTACCTGATACTAACAAAATAACGTCGTTCAGTCATTTTAAAAAGTGGAAATACTTCCTCTATGACACAGGGGATATACTTACAAATTTCCAAGATTTTATTGAAAAAAGAAAAAAAATATCATAACAAATAACTTGTTGGTTTATGCTGTCATACTACTACTGGCTGATAGGGAGGAGATACTAAATGCCAACACGCACACGCTACTGAGTAACATTAAGAAATTGGGACTGGAAGTAAATATCAATAAAACTAAATATATGGTCACACATAAAAGTACATTATATAATGGAAATGGACAGCTAATGACAAATGAGGGAAATTTTGAGAAAGTGGCTGAATTCAAATACCTAGGAACAATAATCACAAACAGGAATGAGATGCACAAGGAAATTAAACATATGCTCAATTCTGGAAATGCATGTTATTATGCATTATAGACCCTTTGGCTTCCCAACTCCTTTCAAAAAACGTTAGACCGAAAATATATAAAACTATTATTCTACCAGTTATATTATACGGACGCGAAACATGGACTCTTTACTTTAAGGGACGATTATTTGAGAATAAAGTTCTTAGGAAAATTTTTGGACCAAAGAGAGATGAACAGACAGGAGAATGGAGAAGAATGCATACAGTGAATTACATGGTCTTTATAGGAAGTCAGATATAATGAAAACAGTTAAGTCTTGTAGACTGCGATGGCAGGACATGTGGCACGAATGGAGAATGAAAGACGTGCATGGAAGCTTCTTGTAGGAAAACCAGAGGGAAAACGCCCAGTTGATAGGCCATTAATGAGGTGGGAGAATAACATTAACTATGATTTGAGGGAAGTAGATTATACAGGGGATGATTGGAAAATATTGGCTCTGGATAGAGATATATGGAGAGCTTATATCCGTACGGCCATGAACCTACGGGTTCGCTAGTGCCAGTGAGTGAGTTAGTAAGTAAGTGGCAGTACCCTTACTATTGTATTGTAGTGAATTTTGGGTTTTAACTAAAAGAAAAGAGATCATAGAAGCAGCTGAAATGAGATTTCTGAGAAGTGTAGCTGGCTGCAAACTTCTAGATAAAAGAAGAAGTAAAGATATTAGAAATGAGCTAAATATTTTTAAACTTTTAGATAAAATAAAAGAAGAATCTAGAAAAAAACTGGACCAGAACATGTTCAAAGAATGAAAGATGAACGCATACCAAAAATCATACTCAATTACAAACTAAAATGAGACAGAAATGTTGGTAGACCGAAAAAAGAGATGGATTCAACATTTTGAATGAGAATCTACGAGACCGGAACAAGCCACATGGGCTTAATCCGTGATTGTTGATGATGATTATGATGATGAACAAGTAACTTGGGCAAGTGATTTCCAAATCGTCGTTAAATTCTTGAAGCCACAAAAATATGAGTGAATTTATCTAGAGGAATTCAAAATCAAAAGTGGCGTTTGTTAGGACTATTTAACGAATAAAATTAAGTTGTTTACTCAAAAATCATCATTTTAATACAGTTATTTTTAAATATTTATGTATTTAATATAAACGGCGGTGTTTGAAAACAAATTGTGTGGTTATGTTTAATTTGTTTATACAGTGCAACTTGATCATATGATATTATTTATTGTCATTTGGCGTGGAAACTTCAAATAGGATCGCAATATTGTAGGAATTCACCCTAGATGGAAAAAATGAAACGCATCAAACTGTATATTGTAACCAACATCACATATTATTAAATTATTTTCTTAGTAAACAACTGAGTAAAATCATTATTTAAAAACACAATTATTGAACACACAATTATCAAATTCCTACTACTTTGAGTGTTATGAGGCTTAGATTGCTGGAATATTTCGTCTATAACTTAATTTGAAGCGCAGCCAAATATTTAGTGTGCCATTTTATACATTCAAACCTGGTGAGTTTTTTGGAGAGTCAGTCACTGTAAAGTAATGCTCTGACCTGTTCAGAATATTAAAAAAAAGGACTTTTCTTTATCACATAAGCAGGAGGTTGTTAAGAGAATTCGGCAAAGAGTGAGGCGGAATAAGACTGCCATTGGCTGTGAAACAAAACTCATTGAAACGTGATTGGTCATTAACTCCCATTTGGGGCATGAGTTAAATAGTCATCACAATCTACCAAACAAAATTTAAGGCTCAAAGGTTGTTACGGTTTCAGTGAAGCGTTCTCGTTCCATCTTTTGTAGGATGTCCCAAAGATCTCTTCCCTTGAGTACAGTCTAAAACATAACTTTTGGATGCCTTCAAGTTTCATTTGTTACACATGAGTTTTTTTATTTATAAACGGAGAGATAGGTTGTACACTAAGAAATTGGGGTTGGAAGTAAACATCAATAAAACTAAATATATGTTCACACACACAAATACATTACATACTGCAAATTGACTGTAAATGACAAATCGAGGAAATTTTGAAGAAGTGGTTGAATTCAAATACCAGGAGTAATAATTACAAACGGGAATGAGGTACAAAAACAAATTAAACATAGGCTCAAATCTTGGAAATGCATGCTATTATGTTTACAGGGGTGATGAAAAGATATAATTAACTCTTTTTTTAAAAGTACACATACTTGTCTCAACTTCTCTCAAGAAACTTTCTGAAGATATATAAAACTGTTATTCTACCAGCTGTGGTCTCGAGGTGGCGTGCTGCCTTGTCACACAGCGGGCCCGGGTTCGATCCCCGGTCGGGGCAGTTTTTCTGGGTGAGGTTTTTATCGGGGTTTTTCCTCACTTGTAAGACAAATGTCAGGAAAACTTTAAGGTCCAAACGGTCCCCGAAATCATATGGTCATCATCCTTATCATTATCATTATCATCATTCTTGTTGAGAATAAAGTTCTTAGCAAAATTTTGTATCAAAGAGAGATGATCAGGCAGGAGAATGGATAAAACTACACAACAGTAACCTACATAATACAGGAAACAAGATATATGAATAAGAACAGTTTAGTCTCTTGACTGCGAAGGGCAGGACATGTGGCACGAATAGGTAATGAAAGAGGGACTCGGAAGCTTCTTGTAGGGAAACCGGATACAAAAACCCCAGTTGGTGTGAGGATAACAACCATGATTTGAGAAAAGTAGATTAAACAGGGGATGATTGAAAACATTAAATCAGGATAGGGATGTATGGAGAGCTTATATGCAACTATAGGTTTGACAGTACCAGTCAGTTGGTTAAACTGAATTGAATTTGTATGGGACAATAGATTAAATTTAACTTGATACGAAAATGACTTGCAGCATTGTAACTTCAGTCGAGAGAACAAAATGGTTTAAATTCACCAATTAGAACAAATGCATCTGATTGGAGGAAATCGATACAATCATGTTGAGTCCATGTTTATCACGTGTTGTATCATTAATCGTTCATTTGTTTGTTTTGTTTAGGTTCGTTAAGGGGAATCCATGAACAAGTCATTTCAAAATAAAAAAAGCAGCAAACAATTGAATATATAATGGAAAATAATGAAATCACAGCGACCTCTTCACGGTACAATGGATACTAACAAAAATATGAAACCGCAAACAATACGTCATACAGTCTCTCGCCCCCCCCCTAAAAAAACACAATTTCCTTGCACGTGTTTCTCTTTATTAATCAATGCTCATCGACTCGCAAATGCCTATCTTTTTTATAATATATTTTACTTACTTACTTACTCACTGCCACTATCGAGCCCGTAGTTTCATGGCCGCACGGACATAAGCTCTCCATACATTCCTATCTTGAGTTAATGCTTTCCAATCATTCTCTGTATAATCTACTTATCTCAAATCATAGTTAATGTTATTCTCCCACCTCATTCTTGGTCTACCAACTGGACGTTTTCCTCTGGCTTTCCTACAAGAAGCTTCCATGCAAGTCTTTCATTCCCCATACGTGCAACATGTCCTGCCATCGCAGTCTACGAGACTTAACTGTTATTATATCTCACTTCCTATAAAGACCATGTAGTTCATTGTTATGTGGTCTTCTCCATTCACCTGTCTGTTCATCTCTCTTGGTCCAAAAATCTTCCTAAGAACTTTATTCTCATATACTTGTAATCTCCTTTCCACCCTTAAAGTAAGAGTCCATGTTTCGCATCCATATAATATAACTGGTAGAATAATAGGTGCATAACCACTAGTCCACGGCAGCCGATAGTTCGCTCTCTAACACTCGAAATAAAGGAAACAAAAATACATGTTATCTAGAGCATGTCTATATAAGAATCTTAAACAAATTAAATATCCTCAATTCGTGTCCAGCTCAGAGTTGAGTTGAGAACACTGGAGTTCAAGTGCAAAAGAGAGATAGAAAAGAGAGAGATAGGAATGCAGAGAGAGAAATTATTTGCCGAGGCAGAAAAGGAAATAGGTTTTAGTTCGCATATCTTACAGGGAGATACCTTCGGAGAACTGCAGGATACACACTACTAGATCACAAAAGAAAATGAAGACATCTTAGAAGAATTACACATGCAACCTTTAGAAAACAAAATTTCTGATTATGTCCCGCGCCGTAGCCGAGCGGTTAAGGTAGGAAGCCTTGGCGCAGAGCTACGGGACTTGCGCTGGTTCGAGTCTCCATGGGGGAAGAAATTTTCTCATGGTATTTCGGCCAGTATGGGACCGGTGCCCACCCAGCATCGTGAGGCAATTGGGTAGCTACAATAAGTAGCGGCTCCAGGTTGAGGAACCAGCTATAACGGCTGGGGGACTCGACATGCTAACCACATGTCACCCCTACACTGGCTATTGATCATCTACCTCTGTGATTGACACATGTGGATGTGAAGAGCCAGCAGCCGGCTGGTAAAAGGGCAACCGCTGGAAAGTGGAAAGACCCTCAATCGGAATTTCTGATTATAAGTCAAGATGGATGCAACATGTTCATCGAATGGAAGATCACAGAATACCCAAACAAATGTTAAGATATCAACCTGCAGGAAGAGAAGACCAGGACGTCCACTCAAAAGACTTTTGGATGGTGTTTCTCTTGAGGCCGAAACAGGTCAACAAATGGCCTAAATTCGTGAATGTACTATGATGATCATGATGATATTATGGGGGCACAGATCCGTTGGACAGACAATAGTATCTCATCTTACCCTTAAAATTGTGAGCAAATTAATTGCATTAAGTATAGTAACATAGAATGAACGTAGTTTTGTATAATATAATCAACCAATAGCATCAGAATGGAGCGGAGCTGTTTAATTACTGGAATTGTGTTTTCAGGCTCAACAATTGTATGGACATTGATGGTCATGTTATTATTTCATCGCAGTGTGTTCTCTGTCTAATCAAATTACACTCTGTTCCCTGTAGAAATGCATACTAAAACAATGGCATTCATTCCTATATCAAGATCATAGCATTCCGCACATTAACTGACCACTACGCTCCACTTGTCAAGAAATAATACACAAAAACAGACATTAAAGTCATTACCGAAATGGAGAGCGCAATAATACAAGAATCTAATTTTAATATTAGAATGGAAAATGTATTGCTCGCGCATCAGAAATATTTAACACCCGCGTTTCTCTTATAATAAAATAAACAGTTTTACTTTCCAGTGACTATCATCAGGGGAGACAACATAGAAATTGTCTATTCAAACGTAATGAAGTAAAGCAATTTTTTTAATGTTATAACTTACTCTCACTACCGAACTGCTGCGCGGACATAAGCTATCCATACAACCCTATTCTGAGCTAATATTTTCCAATCATACCCTGTATTATCTATTTCCCTTCAATCATGGTTAATGTTATTCTACAACTATATTCTTGGTTCACCAAATTGGTGTTTTTCTCTCTGGTTTTCCTATAAGAAACGTCTATGCCCTTCTTTCATTCGCAGTTCGTGTTACATATCTTGCACATTGCTGTCTACGAGAATTAATTGTTATTATATATGTTTTGTATAAAAATCGTACATCACTGTTACGTAGTGTTCCTCATTCGCCTGTCTGTTTATCATCTTTGGTCCAAAAATTTTTACGTGAACTTTATTCTCAAATACTCGTAATATTTTCTCCTCCCTTAAAGAAAAAGTCCATGTTTCACATGCATATAATATAACTGAGAGAATAACAGTTTTATATACTTTCAGTTTAACGTTTTTTTGAGAGAAGTTGGTACGACAAGAGTCCCTATAATTCATAATAGCATATGTTTCCAGAATTGAGAAACATTAGTTCTCATACGAATGAGACAATATTGCAATGTATGGAAATGAGGTATCGACAATCAATAAATACAAGAAGAATAGACTAATAGCTCTAGAAATAGATAATTTACGCAGAAGTGTCAGAACGTCATAATTGGAACATGTTACAAATAAGACAATCAGAAACATAAGGGAAGCAGAAGAAAGCATAATTGAAAGAATTGAGAATAAGGAATTAAAATGGCTAGGACATGTTATAAGAATGGAACATAAGCGAAACAACTATACCAATGGCAACCGTCCAGAAAGAAGAGAAAAGGAAGACCAAATTTAACATGGAAGGAAAGCATGAGGATAGCAATGCAAGCAAGAAGGTTAAGCACTGAAGATGCCCAAGATCGTATGCTTTGGAAGTTTTGCACGGGAAGAAGGCAGCAGCTGTAAAACCCGAAGATAGAAAAAAAAAATAATAGGAAAAATTGTGAATTTATATAGCATAATGAAAACTTTATCATAAATAGCGTGTAGGAGTTCGCCTGGAACAAAAAATTAAAACATCAATCCATCGGTCGAATTTTTTAAAGTGTAGTATTACATTCGACTCTGGTGGTTATGATCCTTCTCTCTGATTCCGAGAGCCGGGGGTTCAAACCCGACAATATATAGGAACAAGTGTATAAGAATTGCCAACTGTTGTTTGGCACTACATCATCAGAAAACGAGATGAAAGTCAACATTGCATACGATTCAACATGTCCACTGATACATAATACAGACTGTTTGCGAGGGGATCAAAACAAAAACGTCATTTGAATGGCATAATTATTAACTTTGGTTTATGTCACCTGAACCAATCAGCAAGCAATAATATACATTCATGTAGAACTAACTTCATTTGGTTCTGCCAGTCCCTGCAGAATAGCGTTCCCCTGTTAATACATAGTCCGTTCACTGAAAGCTGACTCAATTTTCAAATTTACTCCACCATATGGAAATACTTCACAACATGTGACGCCAATTTTTTTTCTAAGTTCCAATCATACACCATGCGCATGCGCCAACAAACACGAAGCAGTTTACACTATGGAATCACGGGATGCAGCCAACATATACACATCTTTAACGAACCTATAATCTAACATAACGCATTTTAATACTTTAACCTGAGAAAGTCCAACATGAAGGCTATCCTAACGCAATTTACGAGTAATTACTCTAACCTGTGAAAGAAATCTACGTCCAAAAATAAATATTCTTCTTCTTCAACTTCAAGATTAGGCTGTAAGCATGTGCGAACTCAAAGCATGTCCCTCCATCTGATCATTGGGCGTCCAACAGAACTTTTACTCGTACCTCTTGGGATATATTGTAAAACATGTTTTGATAGACGAGGTGTCTCCATTCGATTTATATATGTTGAAAGCATTTCAATTTATTGTCTGTCAAATTATTTGCTAATTAATATCATCATCATCACTCCAGGGATTAGCCAATTGCCCGTTCCGACTTCATAATGCATCAGCCCAAGTCTTCTGGGTCTTCCAACATCACGCCTTCCTCTTGCTTGATAATTTCTTGCTAACAATGGATATCTCTCCTTACGCATTCCATCCATGTGATCAATCCATTTCTGTCTGTAATTCGTGACCTTATCCAATAAAGGCTGTACTTTCAATTATTCTCTTATATCCTCATTTCTTATTCTATCAAGTCTTGTACATCCTTTTACTTGTCTTAGGAACCTCATCTCCGCCGTCTGTATTCTATCCTTCTGTCTTTTCACTGGAGCCCAAGTTTCACATCCATACAATATTGTGGGAACCGCCATAACATTATACATTTTTATCTTGGTTCTTTTCTAATTTTATTTTTGAATGTTCTCTGTATTGTTCCACACACCGTCTGAAATGCTAATTAATATACATTGTAATTGTAAAAAATAATAAGTTCTGACATTCTGAAGTATTGTGTTCAGTTAATTGATATATACACTATGTTGGCTGTACTGGAACACGACTTTGTAGTTGCATATAATATTCATTAAAATCAATACGGCTGCCACGTCTTCGCGCTACGTATATAGTTAAATATCATAGAAAAATATATTGAAATAATCGTTAGAAAAATGTAAAAATCATTGTAAATGGTGGGAAATAATTTGAAAAATGAAACCGTAAGAACATTTGACAGGAGTTTATGAAGGAATTAAAAAAGTCGCTTCACAGGTTGTAATGTTTAGCCCATCATACTTGTGTTGCCAGACTTTGATTATTTGTGACGTTATAAATGACACAAACTATTACTTTTCATACAGACTGCAGCGTGTTCATAATGTTTGCGTTCGTTTCATTTTCAATATGGACATATTTACGAACACTTTAATAATTTCTCTTGACTTTGTCTTAGTGACAGACTAAATTGCACTCTCTTTCACTTATTTTCAAGCTTCTGAATTCCTACACTCCCACTTACCTGACGTCCAAATTTTATAAGTTATCTGCTTATCACAATATTAACACTAGGTCACAAGATAACAGTTTCTCCACAGCATTTCCTATTATTCTAATTCTTTCACAGTAGCCTCTGTCTGCTCCTGGATTTCCCTCCCTCAAGATATCAGGGGTTGCCGTATACTCGACACTTTTAAGTCACGCTTATACGATTATTATTTGTTGCTAAATAGGCTAATTAAGTTTTCTCTAAAACTAAATTTATTCTATGTCATTAATATTATTATTTTCTCATTTTTGTATCTTGTACATTTTATATTTCATTCTTTATATCTAGAGTGTCCACCGCTGTGGTCTTCATGAAGCGTACTGCCTTGTCACGCAGTGGGCCGGGTTCGATTCTTGGTCAAGACAAGCTTCCTGGGCGAGTTTTTTTTTTGGAGTTTTCCTCACCTGTAAGACAAATGTCAGGTAACGTTAAGGCCCGATAGGTCCCCGAACATCATCTAGCCATCATCATTATCATCATCATCATCATCATCATCATTATCATCCTTCACCGGTGTGGAAAGCAACGGGAAGCTACCACACCTATAATTTTCTAGTAAAGCTGCAAAGCATAGTATGAAAATGCTATGATTGCAGTGAAAGACCTACTCTAGGGCAGAACACTATAGGATAGAATATTCCGCAATGCAGGAATTAAGATGTGGGAGTGTGTCCGAAAGTTAATATTTTTCTTGCCAAATTAATAGGTTTCTTGTCTACTTTCAGGTCACAGTGTTGTGAAATGTTTACAGATGACTATGACCATACAGTTGGCAACAATCACAGTTGCGTGCGTTTCGCCCTAACTGCATTACATGCGGTGCAGACACTTTTTACAGCTTCGCTCGCCGGGGGATGTACCTTCATTATTTCCCCTTCTTCACTCATTTGTTTTAATAAAAAGAAACCAAATTAATCTTCTTTGCTTTTATAATTTTCTCGTACACTTACCACCATAGAAAAAGTGATACTTTTCCCTTCAAGGGACTATAATCAAAACTATAGAACACATGTGGGTAAAGTTTGGTAATATCGTGACAGAGTTTATTTAGTGATTCTATAAATATATAAATATTATCATAAGTAATGTCATGAGTGATTTCAAAATTATCGACAAATCACGAGTCACGAAGTGACGAGTGAATTTTTCTAGAGGATTTGGAAATCAAGAGTGGGATTTGTTAGGACTATTTTAGGAATAAAATTAAGCTGTTTACTCTCAAATCATTATTTAAATATAGTTACTTTAAAATATGTATATACTTAATATAAACGGCGATGTTTGAAAACAAGAGAGAAATATTTGGTTATGTTTCATTTGTTCATCCACTGCAACTAGAACATATTATTTATTGCCAAATATGATCGTAATATCGTAAGAATGCACCCTAGTGAAGAAAAAATGAAACATATCACACTGTATATTATAACCAACATTATAGGTTATTAATTATTTTTTTAGGAAACAACTCAGTAAAATCAGTATTTAAAAACACAATTATTGAACACACAATTATCAAATGTGTAGTTCGAAGGAATCTGTTTATTATTTGCGATATTCAACAAGCCACAGTTAGTCCAAAAGCATTCAAGACTGAAAGTGTATAAAACACTGGCTCTTCCAACTCTTTTGTATGGTAGCGAAGTATGGACGTTGAAACAGAAGGATATACAGAGACTTAGATCTGCTGAAATGAGATATCTTCGGAGGACTGCAGGATACACACTACTAGATCACAAAAAAAATGAAGGCATCTTAGAAGAATTACACATGGAACCTTTAGAAAACAAAATTTCTGATTATAAGTCAAGATGGATACAACATGTTCATCGAATGGAAGATCACAAAATACCCAAACTAATGTTAAGATATCAACCTGCAGGAAGAAGAAGACCAGGACGTCCACTCAAAAGACTTCTGGATGGTGTTTCTCTTGAGGCCGAAACAGGTCAACAAATGGCCTAAATTCGTGAATGTACTATGTTGATGATGATGATATTCAACATACGAGTCGGAGAATCAATCACTGCAAAATAATGCTTTGATCTGTTCAGAATATTAAAAAAGGAGGAGCTTTATTTATTTCGGTAAATATAACTCGATAAATATCGAGGTGAAATACGACTGCCATTGGCTGTAAAACGAAATTCATTCACGTGATTGGTCATTGACTCCCATTTGGGGAATGTATTAAATAGTCCGAAATAATATATTTGTTTTAAGTTTTTGTTGAATTTCCATGCTGACATCGGCTTAATTATAATCCACTTCTGAAGTTGGGGTACCTGGAAGGCGGGGTTACGCTACCCCGACGATAAGATGGATGATGATGATGATGATAGTGGTGCGCCAGGAGACTTCTTAATTCTAAGCTTAATGTAAGGCGAATATGATGATGATGATGATGGACATATCATGTTCGGGGACCGTTTGGGCCTTAAAGTTTCCTGACATTTGCCTTACAGGTGAGGAAAAACCCCGAAGAAACCTCACCCAGGAGCCTGTCCCGACCGGGAATCGAACCCGGGCCCGCTGTGTGACAAGGCAGCACGCTACCTAGAAAGCACAGCGGTGGACCAGTTGTTTATAATGGACGCAAATATTTCCAACAAAGATGTTATTATATTACTATTAGTTAATATTTTGAAAACACCATCGCGCAAAAAAATAATGTACAACAAACGTTTGTGAAGTGATTTACAAAATCTCGGAAATTAAAAACCCTCGCTTCTGTAAAAACCACTTTCCAGCCTCGCATCGTAGTATACTATTTAGGTTGGCAATATTGTGCAGTTCATGATTGGACTCAATGTTTTTGATTTCTCAATTATGCACTTTTGTCTTCTTTCTCGTAACTTATGAACTGGATCTGCTAGTATGGCTAGTACTCATGTCCAGGTGCTAATTATTCACACTTTTTTAGTGTTGAGCACTATTTTCTTCCACACACTTCTATTTCGGGCGGTGGTGGACCATTGGACTCCTAGTTCTTGCTTGAAATCATCTGCCCATTTGCGTCTCGGTCTGCCTTGTGATCTTCTGCCTGTATAGGGGTCCCACATGGTGGTTTCTTGTGCCCATCAGCCGTGTTGCTGTCTCGCTACGTGGCCAGCCCATATTAATTTTGTCACTGAAACGCGTTGTGCGACGTTTTCTGATGAGTGAAGTTTTGTAATCTCTGATTTGAGATTTTGTCCTGTCAGTGATGTGCCAAGTACTTTCCTCTCAATTTTTTTGACATATTGCACTGGTTTTACGATGTCCATACATCTAATATATAAAAATGAATGTTTGTTGGTTGGTTTGTTAGTTTGTTTGTTCGTACTTTATGCGCGGCTATACCGTTGATCCGATTTTGATTGGGCTTTTTAAAATGTTCAGGAGATTCCCGGGATGAACATAGGCTATAAGAGAGTTGTGATACTCAACTCCTACTCCTTATACATCGCCCTTTGTAGTGAAAACGTGAGGAAAAGTAGCTCTTTGGACGCTAAAATGGCTTATGCTGCCTAAACCATAACAAATACACAAAATTAATGTACACAGAATTGAATATCTCGAAAAGTTCCACAAAAAAGTCCGTGACAGCACGTTTACCTCTTACGGATAACTCACAATAACCATTTTTGTCTTTCATTGATGCCAAGAAGATCGAGACAAGTACGTAGATTCCTATGCAAGCATAGCAGCACATGGCGGATATTCTTTTACGGATAACTCACAATAACGAATTTTGTCTTTTAGCTCATTTATGCCAAGAATATCGAGATAAGTAGATTCCCGGGCAACACCGGGTAATCAGCACGGAGAATCTTAAATAATTACGATATACATTTATAATTATTTCTCATTATACTTATTCAACTAATCATAAGAAGTGAATGAATTTTTGTCTTTCAGCTCATTTATACCAAGAAGATCGGGATGAGTAGATTCCCGGACAACGCCGGGTAAACAGCACGGGGCATCTAAAAATAATTACGATATAAATGTTTCCTTTTACTTACTTAACTAAACATAAAACACATTAATTTTCGTATTTCAGCTCATTTAGGTCAAGAAGATCGCGATAAGTAGATTCCCGGACAATGCCGGGTAATCAGCACGGGGTATCTAAAAAATTATAAATTTATAATTCTTTTTCCTTCCACTTATTCACTAAATATAAAAGCAGATACATTTTCATTTATTTAGGCGTAGCAGCGCACGCCGTGTATTAGCTAGTAGTCCATAAAAACCAAAATCACCAAATTCAAAATTTTAAAGGTCAACGCGTTTCAATAGCTACACTGTCATTTTCAAGACTGATTTATTAACTCTTAACGCGTTAAATTTTTAATTTGACATGTAAACATATAACAACAAACATGTGGAAGAAGTCAATATGTAATTAAATTGAATACATTTAGTTGTTTATCTACCATGAGACTCGAAAGTATATATTGATGTCCCCTGGAGACGTTACTGGCGTCCCGCAGGGTAAGATATCAGAAGGAGCTGCCATCCACGACTCGATATGAGGTTGTGATATCTGAGACAGAAGATGTCTTACAACGGGCAATTTACAAATTAAGAAAAATATGTAAAACTTACAACTTGAAAATATCTACTTTAAAAACAAAAGTTTTAGCTTTTCGAGGGTGTGAGCCACTAAGAGTAAAAATACAATTAGAGAATAAAGTAATAGAACAGGTGAGCAATTTTAATTTTCTGGGATACAATGTATCACATAGAAAAAGTGAAGACTTTGAAAACAAAAAATAAATAAATTTAATTATATGTGTGGCATCATAAAGCGAAGTCTCAAAGGAACTAGAAAGGACACACTTTAAAAATGTTATAAAACAATGGCGGTTCCAACACTACTATATGGGTCCGAACACTGGGTCTTAACCAAAACCCAGGAACGAAGAATAGAAACGTCAGCAATGAGGTTTCTGAGGAGTGTGGCTAGCTACATAATAACAGATCGAAAACGAAATGAAAATATACAAAATGAACTAAATATATTAAAACTATTGGATAGAATTGCACAATACAGAGATGAATGGATGGACCACATCAATAGAATTCCAAAACAGATTTTTCATTACAAACCACTAGGACGAAAAAAAGGTTGGAAGACCTAGTAAAAGATGGACAGACCAATTCTAGCATAAGATCGGAACATACCTTAAGGTCTAATCCTTGATGCTGCTGATGATGATAGTTTTTTTATCCTTCAGATATACTGCCACTAAGAATAGCAGTCATTCGTAGATTTAACTGCAGTATTCTCTTAATTTTATAGTTACTTATCTGATAAATTAAAGACAAGAATAGCTGAAATATAGAAGCTCTAACAAACTGCTGTTTTATTAGTCATAACAAAATAGTATATTGCGATATTGAGATATGGTAACCACTTGATACGGACGGAGGAAAAGTTTAAAAAAACGAGGCGCTTACGCCGAGTTTTTTTAAATTTCCGTTATGTGTTTACCACATAAACCCGCCATAGCCTGTCCCAAGCCAGGTTGAAAAAGGGTGTGGGGAGGAGTAACACCTCGTAAAAAACCTTGGTTCAGCTTGCCCAGCTGATAATACCTTGTGAGGACCCCTTGCCAGGGTTACGGTGAAGACCTCAACGACAGACACAGCGGAGGAGTCCTTCGGCACGGTGTACCTGACGGAAGAGGCAACTATACATCTACTGCCTTGTAGATTGACAAACGGGCGGATGGGGTTCGTTAGTACTGCAAGACAACCCATCTAGGAGAGACAACTCCGAAATAAAACGGGGCAGGCTGAGCTCTGGAGCTGGGTGAAGGCAATCGGCCTAGGGAGGAAACCCCGAATAATAAACCCGCCAAGAAAAAGAAAACGGGCTAGCAACCCACTTCAAGGTGTATCTTATACATTGTTCGCAGTCCCAAGGGTCAAGCTTTGGATCAAAGACGGAAACAAAATACGACAAACGCTAGCATCCAATACGTCTTCCTCCGAGGAATGATTTTGGAAATAAACAGGATGAAAATCCTACAAATTATGTTTAAGAAGAAGAAGAAGTTTACAATACTATGTGTATTTATTTTAGTAATCAAGATATTAGCTAAAATATTAATAAATTTAAGTGATAAATGTTAGATTTCAGAAAGTGAATCGACTATGTGTGTTGCTATGGAGAAATATTAAGTATTGTTGGCCATGTCGCCATCGTATATCTGTTAAAACTGTAAAACCAATTTGATTTGGGATTAATTTCTGATTATGGAGAATTTTTTAGACGATGTGGGCAGCCATTATGAAATAGAAGAGACGTGGAAAGCTGGATGTGATGAATTAATACCGAAATTAATACAAATTGCAGCTATCGATCTTTCAAAATAAATGTTTTTACTTACTGCACAAGGGCTTTTGGTCATTTTTAAAGTATTGAGATTTATTTTGTTTTCATTGCAACCAAGATGGTATGCGGGAATTTGAAATTACGATGCACATCAACAATAACAGCAAATATACAATATTAGTTACATAGTGCAAAAAAGGTCTTAACATTGGCAGGATTTACTCACAAAGATATCATAAACAAATATATCTTTAAAATTAAGGTGCACAGGTAGCACATGTTATTTGTTACCAAATTTAGCCTTATTATTATTATTATTATTATTATTATTATTATTATTATTATTATTATTATTATTGTGTCCACCGCTGTTGTATCGAGGTAGCATGATGCATTGTCACGCAGCGGGCCCGGGTTCGATCCCCGGTCGGGGCAGTTTTTCTGGGCGAGGTTTTCATCAGGGGTTTTCCTCACCTGTAAGACAAATGTCAGGAAAACTTTGCAGCCAAACGGTTCCCGAAATCATATGGCTATCATCATCATCATCATCCTTATCTTTATTATCATCATCATCATCATCATCATCATCATCCTTCACGGTGTGGAAAGCAACGGGAAGCTACCACACCTACAATTCCCTAGTAAAGCTGCAAGCATAGCATGAAAATGCCTCGGGCAGAATTACTATGGATTATTATTATTATTTAAGATAATACACATTTTGGAATATAGTAGAATACAAACCTGGACAAATTGTGTAGTGAAAAGCGGCAAGTCGGGAGGAGTATTACAAAGCTGGAAGTTGGAAGTCATTTGTCCTGAACTTGAGAAGGATTCCCCCCCCCTCCGTTATTTTGAGGACACGAAAATAAAATCAGTGGAAGCCACGTCATTAATTTCAGAGTCTGCGGAAACAATGTAGTCAAGAATATGAAACTTGGGAAGGTTTCAAATTTGTTTTTCCCTGTCAGCCTGTAATTAGTCTCGCCCGCATGACAGCGGGAATCTGCTGTTCTCCGCCGCAGATTAATCTTGCCGTGTTTTTTTCATTAAGACCAAAAGTTTTCTTCACTTAAAGAAAAGGGGTAGGGGATGAAAAAGTTTTTCCCCCTTTTTCACTTTTTTCTATTTACGTTGGGGATCTTTAAATAAAAAAATCTTTCGTTTTACAATTATAAGCCAGAGACTCACATTTGCTACTCTATGAAGCATTATAGGGAAGTAGAAAGAAAAAATGGAATATTAGGCTATCAGGCATAAATATACAAAAAGTGGAAAATTTCACATAATTAGGAACAGTGATAAATTCAAATGGTAAAATACAGACTGAAATGAGTAAAAGAATAGAGAAAAGTTTAAAAGTCTATAACTTAACTAAACAATTAATCTAGCTAGATAAATTCACCCCTCACTTCGTGAGTCGTGAATTTATCGATAATTTGGAAATCACTCGTGGCATTACTTATGATAAATACCAATTAGATAGTATAACTGTCACAGGATTGATGATCGGGGCAAGAGGTACTATACCAGGATTCTTAGCTAAATTTTGGAATTCCTTAGATTTGGACTGGGTGTATCTTTCTAAAATTGCCATCGCTGCCATTAGAGGATGAATTTCAATTTTAAGAAACCATCTTTACAAAATTTCTACTTTATAGTATGTATATTTCAATTACAATTTGAAATGTTTTGATGTATTTATAAAATTTATTTCATCAATTTCGAAAATGAATTGTCTGTATCACTTTGTCCTTGAGGCAATCCTCTAATGAGGAAAGTTATATATAATAATTAGACGACTATAGAATGTCAACACAATATCCAAAGATCCTGAAGCGTACGAAATTAAATGAAATATGTTTTTTTTTTAATTTGTAATTCCAACCTGCTCACGTGATGACGTAGGGGGATGTAAACTAACACAAAGTATCGATGGGGTTGAAAACCTTCACTTTCATGTCACCCCGATGCGGGTGTCAGATGCGGGTCGGGCCCCCGATAGTCTGCCATACACGCTTTACGTACTCGCCCGGCTGGAAACATAGCGACAAGGGAAAAGAAAAATGCGAATAGCTAAACTTACTGTTTCCCAGTAAACAGTTGACTTCAAAGTAAAATAGTTATTTATGTACCAAGGATATTTCTATGGTTATATTTATCCTGAGAGTCTCCCCTCCTTCAATTTTGTACTAGAGCATGCCATCAACACTTTAGAGGACAAAGACGTCCTACAACTCAATGATAATGATAATGGAATATATGGAATTTATTGCTATTTTTTCAGAAGAAGGAAAATACATATGCATTTACATTGTGCACGGGCCTGCTTGGCCGTACGTGCATTATTTTTCCATGAATAAAAGTAAAATAAATAAATAAAAATAATCGTAATATAAACAAATACCTACAAATACACCTGTATCAAAAACAATAATAGGTTATATATATAAGTAAAATCTATATCTTGTGTGAACGTGGTAGTGTGCGGACGTGTTTCTAGATCTCAAGAACAGTGAGGTGTTGTCAAATTGTAAAACATGCAGGACATAAGGTAAATGCTGGGAGAGATGAGGAGAGAGAAGGCCCAGGGATTCCGAAAGACGGAGGACATGGTGTTTATGGTAAACTCTGTCGTGGAGAGGGTTCGAGAAATGGAGGTAGCCTGGAGTAGTATGGAAGACAGAGTTAGGTGGCTAGAAGAAAAAATTGACTATCTAGAAAATCAATCTAGAAGGAACAATATTGTGTTGTATGGTGTGGGGGAAGAGGAGAACGAGTCTTGCGACACTACGGCGATTATAACAAGGCATATCGTAAGATAAATTGGAATAGTTCTGCTAGAACGAGACATCGAGCGCGCTCATAGAGTGAATCGTGGGCGTTACCTCAGGCCTATAGTGTGCAAGTTGCTTACTATAGGGATAAAGAAGAAATCATAAGGGAGGCAAGATATCTACGGGGCACTGGAGTGGCAGTGAGTGAAGACCACAGCCGGAGAGTGAGAGAGGAGCGAGCATTCCTAAAACAACTCAATGGTATTATAAGCTATTAATATATGCTGGTGATGTATTATTAGGTGATAGCGAGGAGATACTAAAAGCCAACACACAGACTCTATTGAGTAACACTGAGAAAATTGGGACTGAAAATAAACATCAATGAAACTACATATATGTTCGCATGCAGAAATACATTATATAATGGAAAAGGACAATCAATGACAAATTAAGGAGATTTTAAAGAAGTGGCTGAATTCAAATATCTAGGAACAATAATTACAAACAGGAATGAGGTACACAAATAAATTAAACATAGACTCGATTCTGGAAATACATGCTATTGTGTATTACAGGTCCACCGGTGGTCTCGAGGTAGTGTGCTGCCTTGTCACGCAGCGGGTCCGGGTTCGATTCCCGGTCGGGTCAGGTTTCTGGTTGAGGTTTTTTCCGGGGTTTTTCCTCACTTGTAAGGCAAATGTCAGGAAGCTTGGGGCCCTAACGGTCCCCGAAAATCATCCGGCCATCATTATCATCACTATCCTTCACCGGTGTGGAAAGCAACTGGATGCTACCACACCTGTAATTCCCTAGTAAGCTGTAAAGCATAGTATGAAAATGCTATGATTGATGCAGTGAAAGACCTGCCCTCGGGTGGAATTACTATGGATGTATTACAGACTCTGTTGTCGTCCCAACGTCTCTCAAAATCGTTAAACTTCTTATTCTTATTATTCTTTATTTGTAGGATTTTCATCCTGTTTATTTCCCAAATCACTCCTCGGAGGAAGACATATTGGATGTACATCCATTGTCTATCTCACTGTTGGCTGATCTTCCTCTTGCTCTTCTCCCGTCCATTGGTATATATTCCTTACTCTTTTTGCAAGTCTGTTGTCTTCCATTCTTTTTATATGATCTTTCAACATTTTTGTCTGTCTATAATGAATTTGGTCATGTCTTGAATTTGACATTTGTCTCTAATTTCTATATTGTGTATACTTACTTACTTAATCACTGGCACTATCGAACCCGTAGGTTCATGGCCGCGTGGACATACGCTCTCCATACATCCCTATCCTGAGCTAATGCTTTCCAATCATTTCCTGTATAATCTACTTCTGTCAAATCATAGTTAATGTTATTCTCCCACCTCATTCTTGGTCTACCAACTGGGCGTTTTCCCTCTGGCTTTCCTACAAGAAGCTTCCATGCAAGTCTTTCATTCCCCATACGTGCAACATGTCCTGCCCAGCGCAGTCTACGAGACTTAACTGTTCTTATTATATCTGGCTTCCTATAAAGACCATGTAGTTCATTGTTATGTAGTTTTCTCCATTCGCCTGTTTGTTCATCTCTCTTTGGTCCAAAAATTTTCGTAAGTACTTTATTCTCAAATACTTGTAATCTCCTTTCCTCCCTTAAAGTAAGAGTCCATGTTTCGCATCCATATAATATATTGTGTATCCTATATTTAATATTAAATTTATCACCTTTCACTCAATGACAAATTAAATTTGAAGAGAAAAAAATAGATATGCTTAAATCGGGATTTGGACCCAATATCTCTGGTTCTACACCAGTGCTTTAACGATTTTTTCTTATGCTGATACGATTCCTGTGCGCCGGGTAGCAGTGAACATTTGTTCCACTAACGCCATCTAGCGATCTCTTAAATAAGAGCAATTAAAATAGAAATTAACGCAAAAGTTCACTGCTACCTGGCGCACAAGGATCGTATACGAGAAAATCGTTAAAGCACTGGTGTACAGAACCAGAGATATTGGGTTCAAATCCCGATTTAGGCATTTATTTTTCTCTTCAAATTTAATTAGCATATCCGAACAAATAAAGTTTTCCCTCACAATAGGCCCAATTCTTAAGATTTCCATTTCACATGTGCTTATTACACTGAGCAACAAAAAAGAAATTTGTTTTTGTCTCAGAAAGAAAAATATGTGATTCTGATAGTATTGGTTTCTCCTGAATTCAAATATGATATCGTTTTTTCTCCATCACGCAAAGTTTCCGAGAGACAGGCATTTATAATTTCAAACACTTTAATATTTTCTTCATCCGTAACTACACAATATTCGAACATTCGGACTCACCTAGAAAGTAAGAAATGACGATTTTCTGCTATATTTCGCCTGTGGAGCATCCCTCTTGATGGTCCAACAATAATCGGTAAGCGTATTAGGATTCCATTTGCCTTGATATCTCTTTTCCATAGCTGAAATCTCCTGAGTTAGCTCATTTAGTTTTATTTTACAATGGGTTTATCAAAAAATAATTATTTAAATCTATTAATTTAAATTGAAATATCAAAAACTGTAGGTGAGGGAGAAATTACGATTACATATTTGAAAAGACGATAATAACTGCATTAAGTACAACTATTGGTACTCATGAGACAAAAAATATGTTGACCAGTGTTATTTGTTTAATTTTTGTTGTATCAGCCCTAGTTTCTGCTCCATATATGATAAATGGTCGAACTATCATGTTGTATATGGGGATTTTGTTTTCTATTGACGTATGTTTGTTACGCCAAATTAATTTATTTTATATATCCTGATTTTTGTGCTATTCTATCTGCATGTTTCTTTAGTTATTTTATTATATTTTAGTGTTTGTTTGTTATTAATATACTTTATAATTAAATTCTGATACTTGTTCTATAATTTTTATTTCTACTTCTAATTTCCAATTTACTGATTATTTTGATAATGTTAAGCATTTAGTATTATTCATATTAATTACACTGGTCAACATGGTTTTTATCTCATGAGTACCAATAGTTGTACTTATTGCAGTTTTTTTTATCGTGTTTTCAAATATGTATTCGGAATTTCTCCATCACCTACAGTTTTTTTATTTCAATTTCAATTAATGGATTTAAATAATTATTTTTTAATAAACGTTTTTTCATCTCTCGGAAACCTTGCGTGATGGAGAAAACCCGATATCATATTTGAATTCAAGAGAAAAATACTATCAGATCACATATTTTTCTTTCTGAGACAAAAAAAAGTTACTTTTTTGTTGCTCAGTGGTATCGTTAAACTGAAAATATATAAATCTGTTATTCTCCCTGATATATTATATGCATGTGAAACATGGACTCTTATTTTAAGGGAGGGAAAAGGAATAAGAGTATTTGAGAATAAAGTTGGTCCCGCGCCGTGGCCGAGTGATTAAGGCAGGAAGCCTTGGCGCAGAGCTAGACGACTTACGCTGGTTCGAGTCTCCATGGGTGAAGACATTTTCTCGCAGTATTTCGGCCAGTATGGGACCAGAACCCACCCAGCATCGTGAGGCATTTGGGTAGGTTACAATAAGTAGCGGCTCCAGGTTGAGGAAACCAGGTATAACGGCCTGGGAACTCGACATGCTGACCACATGTCACCCCTACACTGGCTGTATGATCATCTACATCTGTGATTGACACATGTGGATGTGAGGCCAGCCGCCGACCGTAGGCTAAGGGCCTTCTATGCCTGTCGCGCCATGAGTCTTAGAGAATAAAGTTCACAGGAACAATTTTTGGCCAAAGAAAGATGAACAGACAGGCGAATGGAGCAAGAATATATAACAGTGAGCTACTTGATATTTATGGGAAACCAGAGATATAATAAGAAGAGTTAAGTGTTTTAGACAGCGATGGGCAGGACATGTGGTAGAAACTGGGAATAAAAGAGGGGCATGGAGGCTTCTTGTAGGAAAACCCAGAGTTAAAGCATCCAGTTGGTGGACCAAGAATGATGTGGAAGTATAAAATTAACAATGATTGATGGAACTAGATTATAGGCAACAGGGAATGAATGAAATACATTAGATCTGGATAGGGGAATATGGAAAATGTATGTCCTGACTGCCACGAATTTTGAGGTTAGATAAAAATCCAAGTTAGTGAATTAGACAGTCTTTGGTTTACATGGCAACCATAATTTAATTCCTCTTTGGATTTAATTTTTACTGAATAAATAAACTGAGATATGTACGGTGAATTCCTTTGAGAATATGGAAGTCTCTTTCAGTTTCCAAGTCAACGAACCGAATTATACGCAAACATTTTGACGCTTTGCAGCCCCCAACACATTTTCCTGTGCCTGTTACTTTCATTAGCCTGAAATATACATGTTTAAAATTAGTAGCAATACAGACTTTCATTTGAGGTACATCAGAACCAACTAGTCTAATGATTATAGGCAAAACGACAAAACTGTATGTGGACCCTTTAAGGAGATTATTATCACTAGAATTCCAAAATTAATTTAATTCAATAAATCCATCAATTATAGTATTAAAGCTAAATGTTTAGGAATAATTTTGGACAGTAAATTAAAATGTGGTGCACATACAAAGTATACCATGCAAAAAAATGGGACACGGCAGAAGATCCCTGTGGTAACTTTTGAATTCCTTCATTTAACAGAAGACATCAAGAAATCTGAAGCTTCCCCATACATCTTAAAAACATATCACTAGAAATAATAAATTTAAGATACCCTGCTCCTGAATGGATACACATTTTTACAGATGGCTCCAGCCAACCAAATGAGGGTGGCACTGGTGCTGGTGCAGTGTACCCACTTTTTTCCTTTTATCGTAAACTAAACACAAATCCAACAAACTTTGATGGCGAAATTCTAGCAATTTTCGTAAGTTTACAAAATATTTTATATCACATCCAAACATTTACAAAAGTTGTAATTCTATGTCACTCCAAATCAGCCATTCTTGCTATAACACGAGACACAACACCCAAAAGCATCAAAATTATCGAATGTCACAAAATAATAAAACAGTTATCCCGTCTAATAAAAAAGTTGTACTTCAATGGATTCCGGACCATTGTGGAGTGACAGGCAATGCAATAGTCGATTTTCTGGCCAAGAAGGGTAGCAAAAATTGTTTCGAACACAACTTCTACTCCAGTTTCCTTTCACTCTATCAAAAGAATTATCTCAAAAATTATATCAATAAACTTAGAGACGAATACACCACCAAAATACTGGAAAGGAATGGGAAAATCTACAAGCTTATGACATTACTACATTACAAAGAAAATCTGCAGTAGCAATATTCAGACTGCTAACGGGACATGACTACCTGAATAAGCACTTACACAGACTTGGCATAACAGATTCACCTAAATGCCCTTTTTGCAATTTAAATGAAGAAATGGAAAGAAACCATCACCCCCGTTGTCCAGATTTTGTAGAAGAGACCAGCCTTTCTGCTAAATATTGGAGAGCAAGAGAGCGAATGATTTCATTATCAAGTGCTCGACATTAGATACCAACCAACCAACTTCTATCGTTACCTACACTTGATTTACATATCAATTATACATTATACAAACAACTCAATAGGAACTAAGTCACTTAAGCGGCCAGCTCCTGGTGCGATGCTAAAACAATTACAGACAAAAGAAAATAGAACTATAAGAAGAATCTCGAAGGCACAAGGAGATGCACTATCTCCTCTACTATTTAATTTTGTACTAGAGCATGCCATCAAATCTTTAGAGGATGAAGAAGGCCTACAACTCAATGATATTAATAAGCTATTAGTTTATGCTGATGATGTAATATTTTTGGGCGATAGCGAGGAGATTCTGAAGGGCAATGCGCACACACTATTGAGTAACACTAAGAAATTAGGACTGGAAGTAAATGTCAATAAAACTAAATATGTGGTCACACGTGAATACACGTAGAAATACATTATATAATGGAAATGGACAGCTAATGACAAATGAGGGAAATTTTGAGGAAGTGGTTGAATTCAAATACCTAGGAACAATAATCACAAATAGGAATGAGATGCACAAAGAAATTGAACATCCTAAATTCTGAAAATACATGCTATTATATTTTACAGGGACTCTTTTTGACATCCCAACTCCTTTCAAAAAACGTTGAACCTGAAAATGTATAAAACTATTATTCTACCAGTTATATTATATGGATGCGAAGCATGGACTCTTACTTTAAGGGAGGAAAGGAGATTACGAGTATTTGAGAATAAAGTTCTTAGGAAGATTTTTGGAACAAAGAGAGATGAACAGACAGGTGAATGGAGAAGACTTACATGACATTGAACTACATGGTCTTTATGTGAAGGCTGATATAATAAGAACAGTTAAGTCTCATAGACTGCGATGGGCAGGACATGTGAAACGAATGGGAAGTGGGAAATATGCATGGTCACATTCAGGGGATGATTGGAAAACATTAGCTCAGGATAGGGATGTATGGAGCTTATGTCCACGCGGCCATGAACCTACGGGTTCGATAGTGCCAGTAAGTTAGTTAGTTATCTCGCAGGCAGGCAGGCAGATATGTAACTAATCTCGATATCAAACAAAATTTAAATCATAAAAATAGAATATATTTTATTTCTTTTATTATAGCCTCGTGCCGTAGCCGAGTGGTTAAGCAAGAAGCCTTGGAGCAGAGATACAGGACTTGCGCTGGTTCGAGTCTCCATGGGGGAAGAAATTTTCTCATGGAATTGTCAGTATGGGACTTGTGCCACCCAGCATCGTGAGGCATTTGGGTAGCTAAAATAAGTAGCGACTCCAGGTTGAGAAGACCAGCTATAACGGCTGGGGGACCCGACATGCTGACTACATGTCACCCCTACACTGGCTTACGATCGTCTACCTCCGTGATTAACACATGTGGATGTGTGGCCAGCATCCAACTGGTAGGCCAATGGCCTTCTAGGCCTATCGCGCTTGGAGATTTTTTTATCATATTTAGATAAAAATAAAAAATAAAATAAAACAAAATAGGAATTAGGAAAAAAAACACATAAGTAAAGTAGTAAAATAAGACGGTTTTGAAGACAAAATGATACACAATAAAAGTATATGTACCAAAAAAATTAGAAAATAAAAACCCTTCGGACAGAAAAACCAATTGAAAAGAAATACAGGAAATTCACATTTCATCCAGGCACAGAACAAATTCCAAAAGATTTTTGAAAAAAAAATTACAAGGTCAGCAGCTAAAAGTATTTACAGTCTAAATAAATTAATAAAAAACCAACAAAAATAAAAAAAAATGACGATGGCAAAAAATCAGGAATAAAGGTGCTGATTATGATAAGATATATAGGCTATAGGGAAAACAAACAGAACTTAACTATATGTTGGGAAGTAAACATTATGAGGTATAATCATTAAAATTCATCGGAGAACATATTGATTAAACAACTCACCTCATAGGATTCATGCTTCCATGATATCGCGATTTCAAACATAGTCATGTCCATCATCAGCCATAAGAATTTCGTCAGTCGGAGTTATGGTTGATGATGAACATGACTATGTTTGAAATCGCGATATCATGGAAGCATGAATCCTATGAGGTGAGTTGTTTAAACAATATGTTCTCCGATGAATTTTAGAAACTTAACTATTAGAACTAAAGAACACGTTATAAATGTAAAAAAGGAGAAATAGAAATATCTGCAGTAGCTGCTTATGTTTGGCCAGCAAAAACATAAAATCGGTGTGAACACCAAATTATCTAAACAAAATACTAACCATTTGCGAGAAGAATAAAACAATAAGAATTTGAAAATTTTGAAATTCTCAGGGAAAAATATTCGATTGACAACTTCTTCGTCAACCACAAGATAGAGTGGATGTTGACATCCAGGGCTGACAACGTAAAATATCAACAGTCTGGACAAGCTGAAGATAAAACCGAAGTGTGTTGAAACATATCCCAAAGGAACTGAAATTTAAAAAAAACCTCATAATTTTACTTCCTATTGCAATTTTATAATTTATTTCCCACTTTAACACTCTCGAAATGGAGAAAATAAAAATATGTATTATCTTGCACATGTCTATACAAGTTATACTAGCT
Organism: Diploptera punctata; assembly: GCA_030220185.1. Lineage (NCBI taxonomy): Eukaryota > Metazoa > Arthropoda > Insecta > Blattodea > Blaberidae > Diploptera > Diploptera punctata. Next base: position 702,017 of record JASPKZ010002312.1, on the reverse strand, counting down.
CATACCTAGCGTGCGTTGCTACGCCTAAATAAATGAATTAATAAAGGTTGATTAAATTGTATGGTATACGCTGAGGCGAACCAAACATGGCGGTTGCTGGTTTTTAATTTTGGATTTCAGGTAAACATCCATTTCTGATTGTCCGATTTCGCTCATTTTTGGGCAATACCTACCTCGGTTAATTTTAATAGGATATACTAAGTTGCATTGTGAAACATCGTAAATTGAGACCTCTATAGCGATTTTTAAATTTTCATTTAAGGCGAACTCCTACATCCAATGGTTTTAGAGGGTCCAATTTGAATCTAAACCAACGAGGGACCCATTCAGACACACACAAAAAATCATCAAAATCGGTCCAATCGTTTAAAAGTTCAGTGACAAGCACACGTACAGAAGAATTATATAGGCATATATATATATATGTATATAGCCTATATATATATATAGGTCTATATAAGGATTTAAAATAGGAGAATTTAAAAATATATAATTACAATTGTAATACAATAAATAAGCACTGATATATATATATATATATATATATCCATGGTAATTCTGCCAGAAGGCAGGTCTTTCACTGCAATCATGGCATTTTCATGCTATGCTTTGCAGCTTTACTAGGGAATTGTAGGTGTGGTAGCTTCCCGTTGCTTTCCACACCGTTGTAGGATGATATGGATGATGATGACCATATGATTTCGGGGACCGTTTGGGCCTCAAAGTTTTCCTGACATTTGTCTTACAGGTGAGGAAAAACCCAGATAAAAACCTCACCCAGTAAAACTGTCCCGACCGGGGATCGAACCCGGGCCCACTGCGTGACAAGGCAGCACGCTATCTCGAGACCATATTAACCTGTTGCTCTCCACACCGGATGTTGATGATAATGATAAGGATGATGATGATGATGGCCGGATGATTTTCGGGGACCGTTGGGCCCTAAGCTTCCAGACATTTGTCTTTAGAGGTGAAGAAAAACCCCGAAAGAAACCTCACCCAGGAGACTGCCCCGACTGAGAATCGAACCCGGGCCCGCTGCGTGACAAGGCAGCAGGTTACCTCGAGACCACAGTGGTGGACTATATATACGCATACTCAACGAAGAAAGCGTTAGAATTTCAGTTCTTTAAAATGGCCGCTTCTGTATAATAATAAGACATTGGGAAGAAAAGCATTTAAAATCGGAGAGGAACAAACTATTTTGAGCGTTTTCAAACAGTTTAGTGAAAAATGTCTCACATTAACCGTTGACGATGTTGTGAAAATAACAATAGAATTTACAGGTGAGTCAGCATTGAGCATAAATTCTGCTCGTAATGATATAGCAATTAAAGGATACTTATCGATGTCATGGTAAAAGCGTAAAAGTCTGATTAGATAGGCAACATTGTTTGAAGCATAAAAAATGATTGCCTAATGAAATATTAAAAAAACTGTCCCATAAAGCGGAAGGAATCTTTGAACCGACAAGACAGGAGCGAGTCCTCGTGAGGAAATGCGTGCATCTGAGTTATTTAAACTGAAGACAGGCACATTTACATCAGATAACAAAACAGATTTTCAACATGCGATCTGTGTAATTAATTTCACTATTGTCTAAAATTAATCCAATTTACCCATGAATATGCAATAGCAGCCTGTGTTAATGTAATAATGCACTCTGTTATTGGTTTTGCTAAACCAGACCTATTTCATATTCCTGCACGCCAGCCTGATTCATAAACAAGTTTCTTAAGTTTTAAAAACTGTACCGAAGTTGTATATAGCCTAACTATGGCTCGGGAGCTGAGGAACTATAAAATGCCTATAAAAAACCTTCAAAAAGACCTAAAGATATCCTACATAAGACCTAAAAACTGGAAAAAGGACATAAAAATTGTTGCAGTAGCTAACGAGTGAATAAAGACAACCTCGCTGCCTTCGCCCTCTGCTCGAGGTAGCAACTTCTTAGAGATTTTGAAGTCGATGCATTAGTTGAGGCAGTCAGCAGGCTGTGTTTAAAAATAACGGAGTATTTTGTTAGGTTTGAATAGTTTCTCGCAAACAAAAGTGTCTGGAATATGAATAGTCTTTAGAAAGTAAAATTAAATAGTATTTTTAAAGGATGTTGGAATTGAGACTAGACTCTGAGGATTCTTGATTTAAACAAATGGTGTAAATGTAGTGTAAAGGAGCAAAACTGCAAAAAAAAGTCATTAAGTCCTAGAAAAAGACTAAAAAGGACCAATAAACTAATAATCATTCAAAAAGGACAAAAAGGACAAACTAAAACCACCATTTTCTGGCCTAAAAGACCCAAAACGTATATATATATATATATATATACATATATATACACGGCATTTATTTTTCTTATCATACCATATTAAGCTTGCATTGCTCAATGTCTAAACATTTATAATTATAACATCGATAAAGCGTCACTGCACTGCTAAAAGTAAAATAAATATTCTCTTTAATTTGCTTACTTGTTATAGTCAGCTACTAGATGGCAGTGAAGACAGTGTTCTCGCGACATCTAGTAATAATGGAGAGTATAATACATATATAAGAAAAATAAGTGTTTGAATTGGATTCGCCTGGTAGTGTAATGGATATCACGCTGAGGTACAGACTCATAGATCCGGGTTCGAATCCCGTCCAGGCATTTATTTTTCTTATCATACCATATATATATATATATATATATATACACTGGTCGACAAAAATGAAATTTTTTCTTTCACAAAGACAAAAATATGAGAGTTGAATGCAGGCTTTCACGGCCGGTAATCATGATGTTGAGTGATTCCGGGTTCTGTGGCCGTGGTCCATAGTTGGTGTTGATACCAGACGTTTCGCCCTCAACTGCGGAGGGCATCTTCAGTGGCGAGTGCTTCTAGGCGTGTTTCCTGGTCGGAAGCTCTACTTAGAGCTCTAAGTAGAGCTTCCGACCAGGAAACACGCCTAGAAGCACTCGCCACTGAAGATGCCCTCCGCAGTTGAGGGCGAAACGTCTGGTATCAACACCAACTATGGACCACGGCCACAGAACCCGGAATCACTCAACATCACAAAAATATGAGATTTTAGAAGTATTCTTCATCCTGATTTTATGATTTTAAATATTTCAGTTTTTCCTATGAGGCAAGAGTTTTCTGTGATATTCATTTACATTTTTTATAAATTTTATAATTTTTAATAAAATTCATCTAACTCTAACTCATTCTGACTGACCTAGAAAGTGGTAGATAGTGATTTTCGGGCATATTTTGACAAGAATAAAGGCCGGAATAAATTTGACCATGTTGTCTATAAGAAAATATATATATAAAGTGTAAGCCACTCTAAAGAAAGATAAAAAAATTAATATTAGTATAAGAAAGAAACTTCATCGGACCTCTTGGAATACTTGCGGATAGTGGTCCCGTCGTTTGGGGTTCCACGTTCCCGCTGATTTTTAATGGACTTAGAACATTTTTGAAATTTTATGTAGTCGATCCTTTGAAGTTCGGTTCCTCGTCGTATCCCAAAGATGTTGCCCCGAAGCTGTTGTCCCACAGAAGAAATGAAATCCTCAGTTTCCCCTTTCCCCTTTGTTCCCGGCAATTAATTTAATAACAGGAATTGAATTTACTGGTGGCAACCAACTATTCTATTTAATAATCTAATTTATCTGGAATATCTCTCTTCTTGGTCCAACAGTAGTCAGCCAGCATATTAGAACTCCACCTGCCTTGGTATCTCTTATCCATTGTGGAAATTTGCTGATGAAAACGCTCACCGTGCTCATCACAGACAGCCCCACGATTTTCCGGAAAGAAGTCCGGAAGAAGAGAATGCTAAAATAAATTTTTAAAAAGTAGCTGTAAAAAAAACTGTGCCTGAGGGAAAAATTCTGACTACATATCTGAATTCAGTATGAAAAAAAAAATGCACTAGATTCAGAAATCAGATTTCTTGTCAAGAAAACCTTGTCGACCAGATTTAGCACTTCCTCTTATTCTACTTCCTTCACAGTAACCTCTGCCTGCTCCTGGAATATCCTTCCTCAAGATATCAGTGGTTGCCGCACACTTGGAACCTTTAAGTCACGCTTATACAGTTACCTGTTGTCTAATAATATTTTTTTTCTATTTATTTAAATTTATATTATGTCATTAATAATTTTTTTCTCGTTCTTTTATATATCTTGTACATATTATATATTTAATTCGTTAAATCTAGAGTAAATCAAAATACATTATAAATGTTAATTGTATTGTATTTATAACATGCAATCGTTTATATATATTGTAATTTAGATGTAAAACTATTTTTTTTTGTATTTTTTAAAACCTGGTTGAGTGGCAGACAAGGCCTTAAGGCCTTAACTCTGCCAGGTAAAATAAAGCTATTATATATATAGCCTATATATTATGTGGGGCCTTGTCTTCGCTCTTCAGACAGAAAATTAAAAAAAGAAAAAAAAAGGAGTTTTCGTCAACTTTCGAGTCTATAAAAATAACACAAATCTAACTAACTCTCAACAATATAAAACCTGAAGGTTCATAGCCGCGCTGAAATAATTTCAACACACATCCCTATAACAAGCTAATGTGTTCACATCATTACCTGTATAATCTAATTCCTTTAAATCATAGTTAATGTTATTCTTGCAACTGGACATTGTTCCTCTGGTTTATCTACAAGAAGTTTCGGCTCAACTTTACAACCTGTGACGCGACATTTTAAATTACTTCATGAACCCCTGTCAATTTTATTCTTAGGATTTCATTTTTCAAATTATTTCGCACCACTGACATATTTTTACATTTTTTCTAACGATTTTTTCAATATATTTTTCTATGATTTATAACTACGTATAGGCCTATATGTAGCATGAAACTTGGCAGCCAGATTGATTTAAACGAATTTCTATGCAACAACAAAAACGTGTTCCAGTGCAGCCAACATAAAGTATGTACTAATTGACTGTACACATATACTCCAGAATTTCAGAACTTAAGATTATTTATTTTTGGGCGTTATATTCTTTCGCAGGTTACAGTGCTTAAATTGCGTTAGGTTAGCTTTTAGGTTGGTCTTTCAGAGATTAGAGCACTTAAATTGCGTTAGGTTAGCTCTTAGGTTTGTTAAATATCTAATTTTAGGAAGTGATATTTTGAGGTTATTTTAATTATATTATCTTTAGTCTGATCAACTTACCTCAATATTAATGTTGATTTGTTCTTGGACATGTTTCAAAACAATTCTGTTTTATCGTCAGCTTGTCCAGACTGGTTTTATTCATGTTGCACAACCTGGATGTCGATGTCAGCTCCATCCTGTGGTTGGCCAAAGAACCTCCAAACAAGGTCACGCTCCGTCGGCCAACCACAGGATGGAGCTGACATCGACATCCAGGGTGGCAACATAAATCAAACCAGTCTGGACAAGCTGACGATAAACAGAATTGTTTTGAAACATGTCCAAGAACAAATCAACATTAATATTGAGGTAAGATGATCAGACTAAAAATAAAACAATTGTCAAATATCGCCTGCATTCCGTGATTCCATAGTGTAGCCCGCTTCGCGTTTGTTGGCGCAAGTGCATGGTGTATGATTGGCACTTAGAAAATATTTTCGCGTCACATGTTGTAAAGAATTTCCAAATATATCACTTCTCACCATGTGACAAATTTGAAGAGAAAAATGTATGCTTACATGAGGATTTGAACCCGTTTATTTCTATTGTTACTGAGTAACATTAAGAAATTGGGACTGGAAGTAAATATCAATAAACCTAAATATATGGTCACACATAGGAATACATTATATGATGGAAATGGACAGCTAATGACAAATTAGAAAAATTTTGAGAAAGTGGCTGAATTCAATTCCTAGGAACAATAATCACAAACAGGAATGAGATGCACAAAGAAATTAAATATAGACTCAATTCTGAAATGCGTGCTAATATGCATTGCAGAGACTCTTGACTTCCCAACTCCTTTCAAAAAACGTTATACTGAAAATATATAAAACGATTATTGTACCAGTTATATTATATGGATGCGAAACATGGATTCTTACTTTAAGGAAGGAAAGGAGATTACGAGTATTTGAGAATAAAGTTCTTAGGAAAATTTTGACCAAGGAGAGATTGAACAGACAAGTGAATGGAGAAGACTACTTAACAGTGAACTGCATAGTCTTTATAGGAAGCCAGATATAATAAGAACAGTTAAGTCTCGTAAACTGCGATGGGCAGGACATGGACACGAATGGGGAATGAAAGAGGTGCATGGAAGCTTCTTGTAGAAAAACCAGAGGGAAAATGTCCAGTTGGTAGACCAAGAATGAGGTGGGAGAATAACATTAAATATGATTTGAGGGAAGTAGATTGTACAGGGGATGATTGGAAACTTTGGCTCAGGATAGGAATGTATGGAGAGCTTATGTCCATGTGGCCATGAACCTACGGGTTCGATAGTGCCAGTGAGTTAGTTAGTTATACTGCACATGGTAGTATCAGTGCACGTATTGAAGACAGAGATAGAATTAAGAGAATGCATCAGATAAAAGAATCCGTTTCCAAGATGTAATCAGAAAGTCACGGTTTTGTAATAAAAATGCATAAGGATGACAGTAAGGCAATCTGCACCTGTTACCCATTGTTTATCTAGTTAACCTAGATCTAGATACTAGAACTACGATAGCAGAAAAATAATAATACACCAAATTTGTACTACAGGATTTTTCCATTTCAGAAACTTGTGTTTTTACGAGTATTCCCAGCTTCTCGTAAAATAGATTTCTGTGAAATAAAGCAGAACCTCTCATTTTTGTTTATGACATCACCGATAGTTACTGCTTTGTATCATTAGAAACCTTTTATCTTGTACTAGCTAATACCCGGCGTGCGCTGCCACGCCTAAATAAATGAAAATTAATGTAATCAATTGAGTTGGTGTTTACTTGATGAAAATCCATATTTATGTTTAATTAAGAAGGTTCATTACAAAAAAGCAATTAACAAAGTTTTTCCTTCACCCAAAGAAAACATAAAGAAATATGTCGTAATGCCATACATAGGCCCACTTTCAAATAAAATACGAGTATCTAAACACTTTAAAAAGTTGAACATTAATGTGGCATTTAAAACTAATAAAACTCTACAAAATATAATAAAAAACAATAAAACCAAAACAAAAAAAGAAAAATTATCAGGTGTATATAAATTGAAGCGTGGCACATGTGACACATGTCTATATAGGACAAACTGGTAGACCTTTTATCTCTCGGATAAAGGAACACATGAGAGCATATAACAGAAATTTAGAAAATTCAAAATATGCTAACCACCTATTCCAATTTAATCATTGTTTCGATCCAAATTTTGAAATTTTACATATTTGTGATAAGGGTAAGAAGTTAGATCTTTTGGAGGCTGTAGAAATTAATAAATTTAAAAGTAGTAAAAAACTGTTAAATTCTTAACTTGATTTGAATGAATCCCCTTTGTTAAATTAAAAAAATTAAATAAATATTGTTGTATTGTTGCTTAGATCAGTTGGAACACAATTCATAATTTGTTGACATGTCTGAAGAAGGTACAGTGTACCGAAACAGCTGTCACTGAATTATATAATAAATATGAAAATCAAATAAAACTTACGAAAATGAATATGCTTTTGTGTTTAGTTGAATGAGTAGAAGGAAAAGTAATTACACATTTTTTATTTTATAGATATCCCGTGCTGATTACCCGGCGTTGCCCGGGAATCTACTTATCCCGATCTTCTTGGCATAAATGAGCTAAAAGACAAAATTCGTTATTCTGAGTTATCCGTAAAAGTATACCCGTCATGTGCTGCTATGCTTGCACAGGAATCTGTGTGTTTGTCTCGATCTTCTTGGTATCAATGAAAGACAAAAATGGTTATTGTGAGTTATCCGTAAGAGATAAATATATTCTGTCGGGGAATTTTTTGTAGAGCTTTTTGAGATATTCAATTCTGTGTACATTAATTTTGTGTATTTGTTATGGTTTAGGCAGCGTAAGCCATTTTAGCGTCCAAAGGCTACTTTTTTGACGTTTTTCACCAGAAAGGGTGATTTTTAAGGGTGTTGTTAGGACTTGAGTATCACAAACTTTTATAGCCTATGTTTATCCCGGGAATCTTCTGAACATTTTGCAAAAAGCCCTATCACAATCGGATCAACGGTATGACCGCGCATAAGGTACGAACAAACAAACAAACAAATAAACAAACATTCGTTTCATAAATTAGATTACCATATGAAACTAACTAACTACCTCTCTGGCTCTATCAAACCCGTAGGATCACGACAGCGTGGACATACTGTAACCTCTCCACACATATTTTTCAATCACCCCCTGTATAATTTAATTCCCTCAAATCACGCTTAATGCTATTCTCCCACCTCATTCTTCGTCTACCAACTGGACGCTTTCTCTCTGTTTTTTCTACAAAAAGCTTCCATGCCCCTCTTTCATTCCTCATTCGTACCATATGTGCTTCGCATTGTGGTCTACGAGACATAACTGTTCTTATATCTGGTTTCCTATAAAGGTTATACAGTTCACTCAATTCGCATGTCTGTTCATTTTCTTTGGTCTAAAAAAAAATCCTAGAACTTTATTCTCCAATACTCGTAATATTTCTCCTCTCTTAAAGTAAGAGTCCATGTTTCACATCCATATAATATATCTCGCAGAATAACAGTTTTATATACTTTCAGTTTAATGATTTTTTGAGAGAAGTTGGGACGTCAAGAGTAACAGTAATAGGCCTACATAATAGCGTGCATTTCCAGAATTGAGCCTATGTTTAATTTTTTTCTGCACCTCATTCTGTTTATAATTTGTTCCTGGGTATTTTGAATTCATCCACTTCTTCATAATTTCCCTCATTTGTCATTAGCTGTTCATTTCCATTATATAATGTTTTCCTGTGTGTTAACACATATTTAGTTTTATTGATGTTTACTTCCGCCCCCGATATCTTAGTGTTACCCAATAGTGTGTGTGTTGGCCCTTAGTATCTCCTCACTATGCCTAATAATTCTATCACCAGGATAAACCAAGAGTTTGAATTCAGCTCCTTCTGCAAAAGTCCTTCATTTTTTCTAGGCCATCTAATTAATTAAACAAATATTTATTTATTTATAGATAAGCAGGTGTATAATGTAATATAGCGTATTCCTGTGCCCAAGGGTTTTAAAATTTTTATCTTCTTTGTCCATTCTTCTCTATCTTCCCACTCCAATTCTTCCAGAGTAAGCTCCCTCATACCTCTTCTCATATTAATCATCCATTTTAATCTAGGTCGACCTCTCTTTCCTTTCCCCAGGTGGAATCCACTCCAAAGCTTGTCTGAGTAATCTTTTCTCTGGCATCCTACGTATATGACAATACCATTCTAGCTGTCTGTATCTCACAAAATCTAATATTGAATTTTGGACTTTCGTTTAGTCCAAGATCCGGCTGCAAGATTACTACCTTCATCGGGTGTAAGAACAAAACACATTTTTTTCATAAAATTGTGATTTACTGAATACATTTTTGCCGAGTTGCCTATTAATATTCGGCCGCCAGTATGTTTAAGTAAAATATAAATAATGTACTTATTCGAAATAATTTGATTCACTTGTTATTAACATAAATTATAATCCAGTTTGCAGAAATCGATGTATAGAGCTTGAAAAGTTTTGGTTGTCATTGCACACTTGGCCGTAAACCTCCTCCTGTCTACAGCAGGCTGTGACACCAATGAGTAATAAAATGGCGGTAAGTACGTATTTATTGATTTATATTGTTTCTAATAAAGCTCAGTTCATTTAAAATGTTGTGATTTGTTTCGTATAATGCATATTAACACTATCTTTTGGATATATTTTTGTATATATATTGTACGTAGTATACATAAAGGGCAGTGGTTTTACTTCCCGCTGCGAGGGAACAATATAAAACAATAAATTCGTACTTACCGCCATTTTATTACTGATTGGTGTCACAGCCTGCTGTCCGCGAGGAGATTTACGACCAAGTGTGCAATGGCAAACAAAACTTTTCAAGCTCTATATACATCGATTTCTGCGAACTGGATTATAATTTATGTTAATAACAAGTGAATCAAATTATTTCGAATAAATCTTCTTCTTCTTCTTCCTTCCAAGTATTAGGCCAAGGCCTGTTAGGATCCTATAGAACATTTTCCCTCCAGCGTTTCATAGGACGGCCCAGAGATCTTCGTCCTCTTGGTAATATAATTATAAACAGCTTTGGGATCCGATTTGAACTCATTCTTTCAAGATGGTGTTTCCAATTTAGTTGGCGTAGTCTTCAATTCTTTTAAGATATCGGTGTTCCTTTTCCAATCCCTTTGGTGTAATCCGCTGTTCTGCGCATGAATCTAATTTCAAATAAATAAATTATATTTTAATTAAACATACTGACCGTCGAATTTTAATAGGAAACTCGGCAAAAATGTATCCAGTAATTCGCAATGTTATGAAAAAATTAATTTTGTTCATATACTCGATGAACGTAGTAATCTTGCAGCCGGATCTCGAATTAATTTGTTGTCTAATGATTGTATTTCTGTTTTTTTTTTTTTTTTCCAATTTAGAATGTCTAGTTGAGCGTCTAAAACAATCCATTTCTTACTTACTCACTGGCACTATCGAACTCGTAGGTTCATGGCCGTGCGGACATAAGCTCTCTATACATCCCTATCCTGAGCTAATGCTTTCCAATCATTCCCTGAATAATCCACTTCCCTCAAATCATAGTTAATATTGTTCTCCCACCTCATTCTTGGTCTATCAACTGGGCGTTTTCCCTCTGGCTTTCCTACAAGAAGCTTCCATGCAACGTCTTTCATTCCCCATATGTGCAACATGTCCTACCCATCGCAGTCTACGAGACTTAACTGTTATTATATTTGGCCTCCCATAAAGACCATGTTGTTCACTGTTAAGCAGTCTTCTCCATTCGCCTGTCTGTTCATCTCTCCTTGGTCCAAAAATGTTCCTAAGAACTTTATTCTCAAACATTCGTAATCTCATTTCTTTCCTTAAAGTAGGAGTCCATGTTTCGCACCCATATAATATAACTGGTAGAATCCATTTCAGTTAGACATACATTTACTTACTTACTTACTTACTTACTCACTGGCACTATCGAACCCGTAGGTTCATGGCCGCGCGGACATAAGCTCTCCATACATCCCTATCCTGAGCTAATGCTTTCCAATCATTCCCTGTATAATCTACTTCCCTCAAATCATAGTTAATGTTGTTCTCCCACCTCATTCTTGGTCTACCAACTGGGCGTTTTCCCTCTGGCTTTCCTACAAGAAGCTTCCATGCACGTCTTTCATTCCCCATACGTGCAACATGTCCTGCCCATCGCAGTCTACGAGACTTAACTGTTCTTATTATATCTGGCTTCCCTATAAAGGCCCATGTAGTTCATTGTTATGTAGTCTTCTCCATTCACCTGTCTGTTCATCTCTCTTGTGTCCAAAAATTTTCCTAAGAACTTTATTCTCAAATTCTCGTAATCTCCTTTCCTCCCTTAAAGTAAGAGTCCATGTTTCGCACCCATATAATATAACTGGGTAGAACAATAGTTTTATATATTTCAGCTTAACGTTTTTTGAAAGGAGTTGGGACATCAAAAGTCTCTGCAATGCATAATAGCACGCATTTCCAGAATTGAGCCTATGTTTAATTTCTTTGTGCGTCTCATTCCTATTTGTGATTATTGTTCCTAGGTATTTGAATTCAGCCACTTCCTCAAAATTTCCCTCATTTGTCATTAGCTGTCCATTTCCATTATATACTGAATTTCTACCTGTGACCATATATTTAGTTTTACTGATAATTTTTAAAGCTCAATTTGTTATTCAATTGCCAAGTTTCTGTAACGTATGATAGCGTGCTTCTAATTATAGATTTATAAATTGTAATTAGGTATCTATTCTTATTAAATATACACGCCTTGAAAAATACAATCGACTTGCTGAGGAATTCACTTATTTAACGCGATTTTTTAAAATTGAAGGATAAATTAATTGTAATAAACGTTGGTATTTGAATTGAATTAAACGTCACACAGTATAATGGAGATTTTATGAATCCAATGTGACATTTTTTGTTAGAATGTGGATAATGAAGGTGGAAGAGTTAAGCGTGGGGCAGATAATAGCAGATAGATTGCAAGTGATGGAATGCGATGCGCTAACGAAGTACTATTCTCGCAGGTAAATACTACAATGGCGTTATAAAGTTCAAATTATCGGTGTGGACGAGTTGTGAAGGTCATTGGGAGGCACCTGTCGACCCCCCCCGGCCAGGTATCACAACATAATGACTTCATCAAGCCCAGCGCCGCGCCTATTTCCACTGCAGAAACCAATAATGAATAATTTTTTTAACAAAATTACATTTGAGTATTCAATAGGTAAAAGTTTAGACAACTCATTTTTACACGCTTTATATTAACTTGACCTGTATCTAGGGCCTATCTATGTAACTGAATCTTTTAACGCGATTTTCACCCACTTAAAATCATTGGATAGACTTGAAACTTTGTATACTTGTAAAAGGCCCGTGGCATTACAATAATTTCATATTTTGTTTCTAAAATCATGGCCAGAATCATCAGAAAATAAAAAAGTGTCTTTGTATCTATGTAACGGAATTTTTGAACACGATTTTCACCCATTTAGAAACATTGGATCGACTTGAAACTTTGTATACGTGTAAAGGACCGGTGACAATACAATAATTCCATATTTATTTTATAAAATCCTGGCCAGAATCATCAGAAAATAAAAAAGTGTCTTTGTATCTATGTAACGGAATTTTTGAACACGATTTTCACCCAATTAGAAACATATTATCGACTTGAAACTTTGTGTACTTGTAAAGGATCCGTGACAATACAATAATTTCATATTTTGTTTCTAAAATTCTGGCCAGAATCATCAGAAAATTAAAAAAATATATAGTATAATAGGTTGCGGGCTTGTCGACTTTTTAGTCAATGGTTGTAACACCCCAGATGGTAGAGCGGTGAACTCTAATGGTATATAATTTCAGTAATCCATAGGTCACTGGTTCGAATCTGGCTGGGAGGTTTTTTTAGAAGAGTATTACTTTTAGCTCATACTACAATGGTAGCCTATCGAATTTAAATATATTTACATTTTTATCTTATTCTGTAAAAATTAAAACAAAAAATAAAAAATAAATAAGAGTTTTAAAAAACTAAAACAACACGCTTTATTAGAAAACCGAACTAAAAAAATGAAAAATAATTTTAATTTCCAACACGCTTGGGATAAATATATAATTTTACCATCAAAAGCGTGGGGTGCTTTTTATGATTTTTACAATTTCTTCTTAGAGACTTTACTTTTACCAATATCTGTTTATTATCAAATATATTAATTGATAAACAGCACCCCACGCTTTTGATGGTAAAATTATTTATCCCCAAGCGTGTTGGAAATTAAAATTATTTTTCATTTTTTTAGTTCGATATTCTAATAAAGCGTGTTGTTTTAGTTTTTTAAAACTATTATTTATTACGTAATAGAGGTAGGGCCTAAGTAATCATCATCATCGTCTTCTAATACCTTGAAAGTAAATATTAATACATCATTTTAATATATATCTTTAAAACTCCTGGCGCGACAGGTCTAGAAGGTCCTTAGCTTACGATCCGGATGCTGGCCTCACATCCATATGTGTCAATCACAGAGGTAGATGATCATCAGCCAGTGTAGCGGTGACATGTGGTCAGCCGTTATAGTTGGTTTTCTCAACATGCAGCCGCTATTTATTGTAGCTACCCAAATGCTCATGATGCTGGTTGGGCACCGGTCCCCATACTGACCGAAATACCATGACAAAATTTCTTCCCCCATAGAGACTCGAACCAGCGCAAGTCCGTAGATCTGCGCCAAGGTTAACTCTGTTACGGCGCGGGACTTTATTATATATCTGGATTTATTTTAATATCATATACAAATAACAAAATACAAACCTAAAGGCACCCGAGATGTGGGCAGACCTAGAAAGAGATGGGCTGAAGTCGGAACGGGTCAACAGACCTAATCCATGAATGCAGATGATGATGATGATATACTGTGTTTGTCCCACCGCTGTGGTCTCGAAGTAGCGTGCTGCCTTGTCACGCAGCGGGACCGGGTTCGATCCCCGGTCGGGGCAGTTTTTCTGGGCGAGGTTTTATCGGGGTGTTTCCTGACCCGTAAGACAAATGTCGGGAAAACTTTATGGCCCAAACGGTCCCCGAAATCATATGGCCATTATCATCATCATCATCGTCCCTTTCATTATCATCATCACCATCATCATCCTTCACCGGTATGGAAAGCAATGGGAAGCTACCACACCTACAATTCCCTTATAAAGCTGCAAGCATAGCATGAAAATGCTATGATTGCAGTGAAGTACCTGCCTTCGGGCAGAATTACTATGGATGGATGGATACTGTGTTTAGAGGATAGCAATGGCAAAATAATCTTTTAGCAAGAAGAGAAGCATTTTCTGCGGACCATTGGCAAAATAAGTACAAAAGAGGCATTGTGTAGAGTGTATAATTGTATGGTGCAGAGACTTGGACATTACAACAAAATAAGGAAATGCGACAGGAAGCTTTTGAGATGTGGATATGGAGAAGGATGGAGAGCGTATAAATTGGGCAGACACAATTAAAAATAAAGATGTGCTGGACAGAGTGGGTAAAGGAAGAACAATGCCGGAACTCATACAGAAGAAGAAAATATATTGGATTTTCTACTATGTAAGAAGAAACTGCCTGCTGACGGAAGCCCTAAAAGGAATGGTCAACAGAAAGAAGATTAGAGACTGAAAAAAAAAAATAAAAAGAATATTAGACAATATTAAAATAAATGGTTTGTATGAGGATACAAAAAATAAAGGCTGAGTTAAGGAAAGAGTGGAGAATGCTGAGTTTGCAGTGAAAGAACTGCTCTTGTCCAGAATACTATGTATGTATATATAAACTGAGTTTAGTTGTGAAACATCAAAATTTGTGACCCAGGGATTTTTTTCTTTGGTAATCTACTCTCTTCCATTCTTTCTACATGTTCTTTCCACTATTTTTTGTTATTATATATTTTGTCTTTCATGGGGTAGATCTTAAGTTCTTCAAGAATATCTCTGTTTCTTATCTGGTCCATTCTAGTATACTCTTCTTAAAAATATAATCTCGGCTGCTTGGATTTTACTTCCTTATTTTATAGTGATCATCGAAGATTCGCTCCCATATAAAAAAATACAGGAACTGTCATTGTTTTATAACATTTTAATTTTCTTTGATTACCTAATATATGTCCACCGCTGTGGGTTCGAGATAGCGTGCTCCTTTTCACGCAGTGGGCCCAGGTTCGCTCCCCGGTCGGGGCAGTTTTTCTGGGTGAGGTTTTTATCAGGGTTTTTCCTCACCTGTAAGACAAATGTCAGGAAAACGTTAAGGACCAAACGGTCCCCGAACTCATACTGCCATCATCATCATCATCCTTATCATCATCATCATGATCATCATCCTTCACCAGTGTGGAAAGCAATGGGAAGCTACCACACCTACAATTCCCTAGTAAAGCTGCAAGCATAGCATGAAAAATGCTATGATTGCAGTGAAGGACCTGCCTTCGGGCAGAATTACTATGGATGGATTTAATATATAAAAATGTTTGTTTGTTTGTTTGTTCGTACTTTATGCGCAGCCATATCATTGAGCCGATTGTGATGGGGCTTGTTGCAAAATGTTCAGGAGATTCCTGGAATGGACATAGGCTATAAGAGAGTTGTGATACTCAATTCCTACACCTTTAAAAATCGCTCTTTGTAGTGGAAAACGTGAAAAAAGTAGCTCTTTGGACGCGTAAATGGCCTACGCTGCCTAAAACATAACAAATACACAACATTAATGTATACAGAATTGAATATATCAAAATGCTCTACAAAAAAGTCCCCGACAGAATATGTTTATCCCTTACGGATAACTCACAATAACCATTTTTGTCTTTCATTGATGCCAAGAAGATCGAGACAAACACACAGATTCCTGTGCAAGCATAGCAGCACATGACGGGTATTCTTTTACGGATAACTCACAATAACGAATTTTGTCTTTTAGCTCATTTATGCCAAGAAGATCCATATAAGAAGACTCTCGGGCAACACCGGGTAATCAGCACGGGGAATATTAAAATAACTACGATATACAATTATAATTATCTTTCATTTTACTTATTAAACGAATCATAAGAAGTACATTAATTTTTGTCTTTCAGCTCATTTATGCCAAGAAGATCGGGATGAGTAGATTCCCGGACAACGCCGGGTAAACAGCACGGGGACCTAAAAGTAATTACGATATAAAAATTTTCGTTTCACTTATTTAACTAAACATAAAATACATATTTTCGTATTACAACTCATTTATGTCAAGAAAATCGGGATAAGTAGATTCCCGGGCAACGTCGGGTAATCAGCACGGGGTATCTAAAAAATATACATTTATAATTATTTTCCTTCTACTTATTCTCCTAAATATAAAAGCACATTAATTTCATTTATTTAGGCGTAGCAGCGCACGCCGGGTATTAGCTAGTGGACTATATTATACAATGTTTTATTTATTGCGAGAGTTTCTTATCCAAGTTAATTTTAGTTACAGTTGCTTACCTACAGACAAAATGTTAAAATTATTAAAATTACACTGGTCGACAAGGTTTCTTCACGATATATCTGATTACTGAATCTATTGCATTTTTTCATACTGAATTCAGATAAGTAGTTAGAATTTTTCCATCAGGCACATTTTTTTGTGACAGCTACTTTTTTTAAATTGATTTTATCATTCTCTTTGACCTTAAAAATGCCTTTTTGGACTCTCACTTAGACTCCTTTCCGCAAAATCTTGGGGCTGTCTCTGATGAGCACGCTGAGCGTTTTCATCAGCAAATTTCCACAATGGATAAGAGGTACCAAGGCAAGTGGAGTTCTAATATGCTGGCTGACTACTGTTGGACCAAGAATAGAGATGTTTCAGATGCAAAATATGCCCGAAAATCACTATCTACCACTTGCTAGGTAAGTCAGAATGAGTTAGAGTTAGATGGCTTTTATTAAAATTTATAACAATTATAAAAAATGTAAATGAATATTACAGAAAACTCTTGCCTGATATGAAAAACTTGGAATGATATTTAAATTCAGGATGAAAAATACTTCTAAAATCTCATATTTTTATTCTTGTGAAAGAAGAAGAGTTCATTTTTGTCGACCAGTGTATTTATCTGATTGGTCAGTTCTCCTCAACTAAAACTAAATATCTGTTTAAAAAAATTTTGCCAAGTAGTTAAAATCTTATGGGATTTCAGAAACATATTCCATCTTCGGCATGTCATTTGGTAGAGTAGAATACATAGCGGCTAACACACTCTGTACTTGAAAACATGTATGTACAAATTTTCATGAAGATCGGCTGAGAGGTTCAGAAGTATGTATGGCACAAACATACGCAGCCTCAGCTCTTATATATAAAGGAAGATTTTATATCAACTACTAGCTAATACCCGGCGTTGCCCGGAAATCTACTTATCCCGATCTTCTTGGCATAAATAATCTGAAAGACAAAAATTAACTTGTTTTTATGTTTAAGTAAAAGGAAAAATTTATATCGTAATTATTTTTAGATGTCTCGTGCTGATTACCCGGCGTTGCTCGGGAATCTATTTATCTTGATGTTCTTGGCATAAATGAACTGAAAAACGAAAATTAATTCGTTTTTATGTTTAAGTAAAAGGAAAAATTTATATCGTAATTATTCTTAGATACCCCGTGCTGATTACCCGGCGTTGCTCGCGAATCTACTTATTCCGATCTTCTTGGTATAAATGTGCTGAAAGGCGAAATTTAATTTGTTTTTATGTTCAAGTAAAATGAAACATTTATATCGTAGTTATTTTTAGATACCCCGTGCTGATTACCCGGCTTTGCTCGGGAATCTACTTATCCCGAGCTTCTTGGCATAATTGAGTTGAAAAACGAAAATTAATTTGTTTTTATGTTTAAGTAAAAGGAACAAATTTTGTCGTAATTATATTTAGATACCCCGTGCTGATTATCCGGCGTTGCTCGGGAATCTATTTATCTCGATTTCTTGGCATAAATGAGCTGAAAAACGAAAGATTTGTTTTTATGTTTAAGTAAGAGGAACAATTTATATCGTAATTATTTTTAGATACCCCGTCCTGATTACCCGGCATTGCTCGGGAATCTACGTATCCCGATCTTCTTGGCATAAATGAGCTGAAAGACGAAAATTAATTTGTTTTTATGTTTAAATAAAATGAAAAAATTATATCGTAATTATATTTAGATACCCCGTGCTGATTATCCGGCGTTGCTCGGGAATCTATTTATCTCGATTTCTTGGCATAAATGAGCTGAAAAACGAAAGATTTGTTTTTATGTTTAAGTAAGAGGAACAATTTATATCGTAATTATTTTTAGATACCCCGTCCTGATTACCCGGCATTGCTCGGGAATCTACGTATCCCGATCTTCTTGGCATAAATGAGCTGAAAGAAGACGAAAATTAATTTGTTTTTATGTTTAAATAAAATGAAAAAATTATATCGTAATTATATTTAGATACCCCGTGCTGATTATCCGGCGTTGCTCGGGAATCTATTTATCTCGATTTCTTGGCATAAATGAGCTGAAAAACGAAAGATTTGTTTTTATGTTTAAGTAAGAGGAACAATTTATATCGTAATTATTTTTAGATACCCCGTCCTGATTACCCGGCATTGCTCGGGAATCTACGTATCCCCATCTTCTGGGCATAAATGAGCTGAAAGACGAAAATTAATTTGTTTTTATGTTTAAATAAAATGAAAAAATTATATCGTAATTATATTTAGATACCCGTGCTGATTATCCGGCGTTGCTCGGGAATCTATTTATCTCGATTTCTTGGCATAAATGAGCTGAAAAACGAAAATTTGTTTTTATGTTTAAGTAAAGGAACAATTTATATCGTAATTATTTTTAGATACCCCGTCCTGATTACCCGGCATTGCTCGGGAATCTACGTATCCCCATCTTCTGGGCATAAATGAGCTGAAAGACGAAAATTAATTTGTTTTTATGTTTAAATAAAATGAAAAAAATTATATCGTAATTATATTTAGATACCCCGTGCTGATTATCCGGCGTTGCTCGGGAATCTATTTATCTCGATTTCTTGGCATAAATGAGCTGAAAAACGAAAGATTTGTTTTTATGTTTAAGTAAGAGGAACAATTTATATCGTAATTATTTTTAGATACCCCGTCCTGATTACCCGGCATTGCTCGGGAATCTACGTATCCCCATCTTCTGGGCATAAATGAGCTGAAAGACGAAAATTAATTTGTTTTTGTGTTTAAATAAAATGAAAAAATTATATCGTAATTATTTTTAGATACCCGTGCTGATTACCCGGCGTTGCTCGGGAATCTTTTTATCTCGATCGTCTTGGCATAAATGACCTGAAAAACGAAACTTAATGGATGGATTTCTCAACCGATGTCTAAACCACGTATGCAGTTTTCCGATTTTTATTGATTCCATAAAAGATAAAAACTGAAAATCTACGGCTGTCAATTACAAAAACAAATGTTTGAATTATGTATATGGTTGCATAACAATTTCTGTGAATTTTCAGCCATTTTTAAGGTTGTTATGGAAACAATAAAATTTTGGAATACCGAGGTCGTGGTTTAGCTTCGGTTGAGAATTCCACCCAATGTGTTTTTATGTTTAATTGAATAGTAAAAGGAAAAATAATTATAAATAGATACATAGATCATCGGTTGATTAATGTCTTTGACATCGTCCGATTCCTAATAGCCAATTTTGTCGGTCCATCCAATCTCCTGGTTGTGGATGTTTCTCCTCATGTATAAACATATTCCCTGACTCCAGGAGGTTTTAGGTCTTCCTCTGCCTCGTCTTCCTTCAGGTTTCCATAAATTAATATTGTAATTATTTTAAGATACCCCGTGCTGATTATCCAGTGTTGCCCGAAAATCTACTTATCCTGATCTTCTTGGCACAAATGAGCTGAAAGACAAAATTCGGTATTGTGAGTTATCCGTAAAAAATTACCCAACGTGCGCTGTTACACTTGCCCGGGAATCTGCTTATCCCGATCTTCTTAGCATTAATGAAAGACAAAAATGTTTATTGTGAGTTATCCGTAAAAGATAATCATATGATGTCGCTGACATTTTTATAGAGCTTTTTGAGATATTCAATTCAGTGTATATTAATTTTGTTTATTTATTATCGTTTAGGCAGCGTAAGACATTTAAGCATCCAGAAAGCGACTTTTTCACGTTTTTGACTACAAAGTATGATTTTTATGGGTGATGGGGTTGAGGATTACACTTGCCTTATAGCCTATAACCTTCCCAAGAAACTCCTGAACATTTTGCAAAAAGCCCCATCACAATCGGATGAACGGCAGGACATAAAATACGAACAAACATTCATTTTTATATATTGGATTTTATATCTATTGTAATGCAGGTTTGCTATAAGAATTGCTTAGAGAACAGTATTGCCAATATTTAATAAAGAATGCAAATATGCGGAATGAAGGAAGGAAGAGAGAAGGAGGGTTGGGGGGGATGTTATGAATATTCTGGGAGCACTTAGACGATGAACTCCCTTGATTGGCATTTACAAGGGCGTAGTGTTCTACTGGAAATGGCAAGCTGTCACGGAACCAAAGGTCACTCTATTAGATACGCGTTATTCAATCCACTGTCCTCATATCAACTCACTAAACACTTCAAACTGGTGTTATTATTAAAATAACTACAATTTTTAAATTCTTAGCTAATTCATTAACGAATTTAGGTTTCTCTCTCAGGAAAAGATTTTGAAAAAAAAAAACCTACCTTCACGGATGATCGCTAGAAGAGCCATGACAATATATATATATATATATATATATATATATATATCCATCCATAGTAATTCTGCCCGAAGGCAGGTCCTTCACTGCAATCATAGCATTTTCATGCCATGCTTGCAGCTTTACTAGGGAATTGTGTAGGTGTGGTAGCTTCCCGTTGCTTTCCACACCGGTGAAGGGTGTTGATGATAATGATAATGGTAAGGATGATGGCCATATGATTTCGGGGACCGTTTGGGCCTTAAAGTTTTCCAGACATTTGTCTTACAGGTGAGGAAAAACCCCGATAAAAACCTCACCCAGAAAAACTGGCCCGACCGGGGATCGAACCCGGGCCCGCTGCGTGACAAGGCAGCACGCTACCTCGAGACCACAACGGTGGACATTATATATATATATATATATATATATATATATATATGGGGCACGCCGTAGCGTAGTGGTTAAGGCACTGCGCTACAAGCCGGAAGGTCGAGGGTTCGAGTCCCAGTGGGGTCAGGATTTTTAAACTGACCCAAACCTTCTGGCGGCACTATGGCCCTGAGGTCGACTCAGCCTCTAATTGAAATGAGCACCAGACGATTGTTCTGGGGTAAAGGCGGCCGTCACGCAGGGCTGACAACCCGGCTGACATCAAGTGCCGATTGTCAAGAAAAAGTGGGAGCCTTAACCTCCTACTACCCCAAGGGCCTCCTGAGGCCTGTATTGGGATCAGTATATATATACTTTCTATCAGGTCCTGAAATTTTGTAGCAGATAAGTTCACTCTTATACGAAATACACTGATAGGCGATATTAGGCACATAAGCGATATTTGGGACATATACCTTATATATAGGCGATATTGGGTACATGGGCGAAATTTGGGTCATAACCTTATATGTAAGCGATATTGAAAATGATGGACGATATTTAAATCGTACCTTATATAGACGATATTAAAAATATGGGCGATATTTTGGTCGTATACCATATAAATAGGTGATATTGGGAACATGGATGATATTCAGGAAGTTTATCTTATATAGGCGATAATGGATACATGGGTGATATTAGGAACATGGATGACATTTGGGCTATTTTGACAATATTGGTAACATGGACAATATAGGATACATGGGCGATATTGAGTACACGGGCGATATTGAGTATATAGGCGATATTCAGTACGTGGGTGATATTGGGTACATGGGCGATATTTGGGTCGCATACATTATGCATAAGCCATATTGTAAGCATGGGCTATGTTGAGTACATGGGCGATATTGGGAACACAGAAGATATTTGGGTCTATAGTGTAAATAGATGTAGGTCATATTGGGTACATGGGAGGGGATAGTTATGAATATTCTGGGAGCACTTTGACGATGAACTCCCATTAATTGACATTTACAAGGGCGTAATGTTGTGCTGGAAACGTGACTGACAATTTTAAGTTACTTATTGACGTCATCAAATACAATCTTCCTTTCTTTTAATTAAAAAAAATACGCTGACTGGAATAGGGTCCCCGTCAGTATTCAAAATGTTTCCTTTGTCTTTATAAATCTCCAAATTCTCAAGGAATTTGAAATCATTGACCGATATAACCTGTCTTAACATGACCATACTTAGAAATATGTTGATCAACCCTAGATTTATCATAAGTAATGCTACGGGTAATTTCCAAATTATCGATAAATGCACGACTTACGAAGTGAGGAGTAAATTTATCTAGAGAATTTGGAAATCAAGAGTGGCATTTGTTAGGACTATTTACCGAATACAATTAAGATGTTTACTCACAAATCATTAGTTAACTATAGTTATTTTAAAATATTTATATATTTAATGTAAACGGCGATGTTTGATAACAAATGAGAAACGATTGGTACGCTTCATTTGCTTCTTTTGTTCTATCACTGCAACCAGATCATAATATTATTTATTGCCAAAAGAACGCAATATTGTAAGAATGCGCCCTAGTGGAGAAATGTATAACCAATGTTATAGGTATTAATTAATTTCTGATGTTCCTATGATGTAAATATGTCAATTATATTTTTCTGCGTCATTTTCCGGAAAATAATTCGTTTAAGAAAGTGCAAACAGTGGTTTATATTTTGTATGGTATAATTAATTGTTACAAATGTTTTTATATTATCTCTCGTATGCGATACGTGTTGACATTCATGCACTATATATACAATCCGGTTGACGTATTTCTTGGGGAGTCGGTCACTGCAAAATAATACTATGACCTATTCAGAATGTTAAAAAGGAGGTGATTTCTTTATTATGATAAACTTTAGTTGGTAAATTTTAGGCGAAACACGACTGTGACTGGTTGTAATTAAAAAATAATTGAAATGTGATTGGTCATTGACTCCCACTTGGGGCATGAGTTAAATAGTCATAAGTAATGCCACGAGTGATTTACAATTGAGGGGCTCAGTGGAATAAGGGCCCATCCCAACCAATGGTTGATTTTTAGTTATTTGCAGTTTATGTATCCTATGGCCATCTTCTGTTAATCTTTAGAAGCTCATAATTCTAACTTTGCTCAAAAGAGGGTAAATGAGTCTTTATGTCAAAGAAAAAATTCTAACTTCTTCACGCGCGCGGGGAATAAAGGCCCATCCCAACTGCTGACACGTGACCGTATATTGTCCGCTACTCTGTAGTCCGCTGCAATACTGACTAGTATTGCCGGCAAATATCAGTAAATGCATAATGGCTGATGTGGCAGGTTCTTGTGCAAATGGAAATAGTGTAATAAAATATAAGAAAAGAAAAATAAATGTGCAAGAGTGGGATAAAACGAAGCAGAACATTTTACGCAACAATGGAAATGAATATATATCGGCCTGCATCAGTTGCTTCAAGAGGTGTGGACGAAATTGCTAGTTGTTTATTAAAAGCTGTGCCCCTGATTGAAAAATGTGCTAATAAAAAGAAACTTATAATGTATATAGCGATTCATGTGTTGTTCAAAACAATAATTTTACAATAATGCGACTTTGGCTTTACATGATTGATTGTGGTTGGTTTGAAGAAATTGAACATAAATTTCTTGTACCAGGTCACACTTTCGTTCCCTGTGATGCTTACTTCGGTGTGATTGAAAAAGTTAAAAGAAAAACACAAGTGGTTTATACACCCGAACATGGGTTCACCTCATAAGAAAGAGTCGAACAAAGAAACCATTCGCAGTAATTGAGATAAATGCAGAAGATTTGAAAGATTTGGATAACTTCAATGTTCACAAAGAGAAATGTGACGCTGGACAAGCATAAGGTAGACATCAGAAAAGCACCCCAGTTTCGTTTTGTGGAAAACAGACATGTAATGTATGTAAAATTCTGTTTTCGGTGATTTGGCTTTAGAGGAAGTAATAAGCCTTTAAAAAAGGGAAAGGAAAGTGTCCTGTATTACGAGATGTAATACTGAAAACAAAATATCCTAATGGTAGGATGATAAAGAAGACATCATGACTCTCATGACATTTGTACCACCTGTACACCAGACATTTTAACAGTAGCCTTAAATCAGATGATGATGATGATGATACAAATGCTGTAAACGTAGAATACATAGATTAATGCAATATTCAAGTTAAAAAGTGTTATTTAATTTGTTTATTTATGTTGTATATTTTATATTCTCAATTTTCTTTTCTTTTGTTTAGACATATGAAACAACATAGTGATCTATACATTTGCAGGCAGAAAGCTTATTTTATGTACAAGACATGTACCAAATATTATCAATATGTGCTCTATATATTTTACTCAATGTAGAATTTAATAAAATGCTATTTTTCTCCAAACTTAGTGCAGTTGGGATGGGCCCTTATTCCACTGACCCCCTCAATTTATCTAGAGGATTTGGAAATCAAGAGTTACATTTGTAAGGACTATTTAACGAAGTTTTCTTAACTTCAGGTGCATATGTGACAGTACTACTCACTATTGAATTATATATTTGTAACAACTAATAATAATAATAATAATAATAATAATAATAATAATAATAATAATAATAATAATTAATAATATAATAATAATAATAATAATTATTATTATTATTATTATTATTATTATTATTATTATTATTATTATATTATTATATTATTATTATTATAATGGTATAGTTGTGGGCACTGACATTGAAAAAAATGTCGGTTGGACATGCCTAAGAAAACAATTGAAATTGAAGATAATGTTAAAGATATGGTATTCTGCAGTATAATAAACATAGAAATGAAAAGGGGCGGGGACGAACAGGTAGATATGTGCGGTCATTTCAGAAAGCTGTAGCTACTTGCGATGTAACACCATCTCATGCAATCTCCACGCTTATAATAGCTGTGCTGAAGACCCTTTTTATTGGAAACACAATGGAAATGTATGTAGTAACAAGACACCTGCCAGAAACTGTCCAATCCTCTACTAGACAACACTTAACTGGCTCATATAATAATAATAATAATAATAATAATAATAATAATAATAATAATAATAATAATAATAATAATAATAATAATAATAATAATAATATACAAAGATACCAACAAGAATGGAAAAATCATCTGAGAAGAATGGCAAGAAATAGACTTCCAAAATTGGCATTCCAATATACCCCAACTGGACATACGGACCAAGGAAGACCAAAACATCGGTGGAAAGATCAAGACCATCTTCGCTAGGTTTACCGTACAGGCCACATGGCCTAAAACGAATTTGTTCATGATGATGATGATAATAATAATAATAATAATAATAATAATAATAATAATAATAATAATAATAATAATAACAATAATAATAATTATTATTATAGTATTAATTATAATAATAATTACGCAGAAAGAAATTAAACATAGGCTCAATTCTAGAAATGCATGCTGTTATGTATTACAGAAACTCTTGACGTCCCAACAATTTAAAAAAAAAATGTTAAACTGAAAATATATGAAACTATTTTTCTACGAGTTATATTATTTGGATGCGAAACATGGACTCTTATTTTAAGGGAGGAAAGGAGATTACGAGTATTTGAGAATAAAGTTCTTAGGAAATTTTTTGGACCAAAGAGAGATGAACAGACAGGTGAATGGAGAAGACTTGCATAACAGTGAACAACACGGTCTCTATACGAAGCCAGATATAATAAGAACAGTTAAGTCTCGAAGACTGCGATGGGAGGACATGTGTCTCGAATGGGGAAGACTTGCATGGAAGCTTCTTGCAGGAAAACCAGAGGGGAAAACGCCCAGTTGTTAGACCAAGAATGAGGTGGAAGTATAACATTAACTATAATTTGAGGAAAGAAGATTATAAAGGGAATAATTGGAAAATATTAGCTCAGGATAGGGATGTATGGAGAGTTTAAGTCGCGCAACGATCATGAAAGTATGGGCTCGATAGTGCCAGAGAGTTAGTTAGTATTAAGCCACTCCAACACCCTAATTTGTTAACATATAACGAAATGTTAACTAATGTAAATAAGTATGTATTTAGGCATACATAGAAATCGTAGTCCTCATCCTCCGTAGACAGGGCCATCAATTCAACTAACTTAGTCTTATCCTCTAATGGACGGAAGATGTACCCAAACCAGTAAGTTTAGTTATAATTAGGGCTCGGAAGTTGAGGAAATATCCTTTTTTTTTAATTTTATGTCTGATGACGAGGCCCAACTTATTATACAGGGTGAATGGTAATTACACCAACAAACTGAAGTAACACTAGCAGAAGAACAAAACGGGTTCCGAAAAGGAAGATCTTGTACCGATGGAGTATTTGCCCAGAATCAGATAATAAACAAAAGACAAGAAAAAAACCTATAAACGCATTTGTTATTTATAGACTTAGATAAGGCATTTGATCGAGTAAACAGGGAAATATTGTGGAATGTCCTAAAAGAAAAAGGCCTCCCTATTCAGATTATAGAAACTGTTAAGAGCTTGTACTATGGAACAAATATTTGTATTGACCCACAGCTGACTAAAAATAAGACATTTTTTCAAATTAAACCAAGGAGTACGACAAGGGTGTTCACTCTCACCTATATTATTTAATATTTATCTGGACGATGTCCTAAAAGAATGGAAGAAGGTTTTAACTAATGAAGGAATATTAATCGATAATAAAGATAAAATAAATGCTTTATTATTCGCTGACGATGTTGTACTTTTAGCAGAATCTGAAAATGAGCTCCAAATGTTAGCATATAAATTTAAAAATAATAGCCAATAGATATAATTGTAAAATATCAATAAATAAGTCAAAAGTAATGGCATTTATCGGTAAATATGGAATTAGATCAAAAATTGTACTGGATAACAAAATAATAGAACAAATATCACATTTCCAATATTTAGGATGTGATATAACTTATAGAGAAAATAAAGATATAGAAAATAAAGTAAATCAATTCCAGGCTATTTGTGGAACCATAAAAAGAACCTTAGGTCGGAAAACAAGGAAAGATACGAAACTTAAATTATATAAAACAATGGCTGTTCCTTTGTTGTTGTATGGAAGTGAAAATTGGATAATGAAATCAAGGGATAAAAGCAGGATACAGACTGCGGAAATGCTGTTTTTACGTAATGTGAAAGGATGCACAAGAGCGGATAGAATAAGGAATGAAACTATACAAGAAGAATTAAATATATATAAAATTGAAGATAAAATCAGCGAAAATAATAAGAAATGGACAGAACACTTAATGAGAATGAACAACGAAAGAATACCAAAAAGAACCTTCCTGTATAATCCCAGAGGAACAAGAGATGTTGGCCGACCACATAGAAGATGGACTCCACTTTTAACTTCGCCGGAACAGGCTGCATAGCCTAAATCTTGTTGTAGTAGAAGAATAAGAACTTCAGGGACTGATTCGTGACTGGAAATGAAGGAAAAAGGTCTTATAAACATGTGTCCGGAAATGAACGATGTGCGTGCAACGACAACAAATCTTCCCGGCACACGGTACATACAAGTAGCATAATCGTAGCCACGTCACAACAGATGTTCAAAGTGGCCTCGATGGGATGCAATGCACCAGTTCACACGTCGTATCATGGATTACCTTACTCTTTCGCATGTTCCGGCCTCTCTCCGAATATCGTCACAGGCGACGTGGACACGCTGTTCAATGGTATGCACATCAGCAACTGATTCAGCATACACAACAATTTCCAGATGTCCCCAGAGGAAAAATCCAGGGGGGTTAAATCCGTGATCTAGCAGGCCATGCAACAGGGCCGAGAGAATAATGTCATTCGTCAGTGCCATCCACCGTGGCAACGATGCATGTATGGACACTTATAATAATAAATCCTTACTTACTTACCGGTACTCACTGGCACTATCGAACCCGTAGGTTCATGGCCGCGCGGACATAAGCTCTCCATACATCCCTATCCTGACCTAATGCTTTCCAATCATTCCCTGTATAATCTAATTCCCTCAAATCATAGTTAATGTTATTCTCCCACCTCATTCTTGGTCTACCAACTGGGCATTTTCCCTCTGGCTTTCCTACAAGAAGCTTCCATGCAAGTCTTTCATTCCCCATACGTGCTACATGTCCTGCCCATAGCAATCTACGAGTCTTAACTATTCTTATTATATCTGGCTTCATATAAAGACTATGTAGTTCATTGTTATGTAGTCTTCTTCATTCACCTGTCTGTTCATCTCTCTTTGGTCCAAAAAATTTCCTAAGTACTTCATTCTCAAATACTTGTAATCTCCTTTCCTCCCTTAAAGTAAGAGTCCATGTTTCGCACCCGTATAATATAACTGGTATAATAATAGTTTTGTATATTTTCAGTTTAACGTTTTTTTGAAAGGAGTTGTGACATCAAGAGTCTCTGCAATGCATAATAGCACGCATTTCCAGAATTGAGTCTATGTTTAATTTCTTATAATAATAAATAATAGCTTTATTTTACCTGGCAGAGTTAAGTCCTTAAGGCCTTGTCTGCCACTCAACCAGGTTCTAAAAAATACAAAAATAAAATAGTCTCACATCTAAATTACAATAAACATAAACGATTACATATTATAAAAACAATACAATTAATATTTATAATGTATTTTGATTTACTCTAGATTTAACGATTAAATATATAATATGTACAGGATATATAAAAAAAGAGAAAAAATTATTAATGACAAAGTACAAATTCAAATAAATGGAGAAAATTAATTATTATACAACAGGTAACTTATTCATAGGACATATTTTCCTCCATTTATAGTCAGGAATCAGTCCCTGCAGTTTGTCGGTATAATTAAAACTCACTCTGGATATACATTTTGGGTCATTGTAGGCCAGAAAATTGTGGGTTTTATCTGTCCTTTTTCTACTTTTTTTTTGCTTATTGGTCCATTTTTAGCCTTTTTAAGATCTTAACGGCTTTTTTGCAACTTTACTTTCCTTAGACAACATTTATACCATTTGTATAATTCAAGATTCCACAGAGTCTAGTCTCAGTTCCAACTTCTTTTAAAAACACGAGCTAGTTTTACTTTCCAAA
Source organism: Diploptera punctata (assembly GCA_030220185.1). Classification (NCBI taxonomy): domain Eukaryota; kingdom Metazoa; phylum Arthropoda; class Insecta; order Blattodea; family Blaberidae; genus Diploptera; species Diploptera punctata. Next base: position 672,457 of record JASPKZ010002312.1, on the reverse strand, counting down.
GATTTTTTCACATTGCAAAGACTTTTGTTTCGTGAGAAACTATGGAACCCTCACAAAAATATCCTGTTAATTTTAACCAGCCTACTGACCGCCTGATATCCTTTGCAGATTCGCTGAATTCATTCTAATTGGAAAAATCGTTCATTTTAAATTCTTCAAGAACTTTATTTTAATGAACATAGAATCCCTTTTTCAAACTATGTTCAATTAAAATAAATAAATAATGCATGAAAGAAGAAGCATTTTCAGTCATTCCTTTTTTCAGAATGTAATGTTGCATTTCATTAGAATATTGAACTTTTTAAACATTTTTTATTATAATTGAAGAGAAAAATTATACGCTCAGACCGGGACTTGAACCCGGGACCCTTGGTTCTCTAGACCAAGTGCTCTACCACCTGAGCTACCTGAGCAAGTACCGATCTAAACGCACATCTTTCTTGAAAGATGATTTATCCATCATTGAGATGTACGAAATCAATAATAAAAACATTTTTTATTATATTCATTAAAAATGCAGTTGAAACAAAAATCACTATTTAATTTCAATTGCCTTCTTACATCTTTTTTTCAATTTTGTTGGGTCATTTTTAGGATATTTTGGGTATTTTTTGAAGGTATATTACAGCTATTTTTTCACCAGAAAACTGCGGACAGAACAGCAACAACAACTGAAGAGTATAAATTAAATAAATAATTGTTTTAAAAAACTAAAAGAACACGCTTTATTAGAAAACTAAAAAATGAAAAATAATTTTAATTTCCAATACGCTTGGGATAAAATAAAGTGGTCAACAAAAAACTCATCTCCAACACATATAGAATAAAACTAGAGTTATCAACAAAAAGAAAATAATTTTACCATCAAAAGCGTGGGGTGCTCTATATCAATTAATATATTTGATAATAAACAGATATTGGTAAAAGTAAGCTCTCTAAGAATAAATCATAAAAATCACCCCACGCTTTTGATGGTAAAATCATTTTCTTTTTGTTGATAACTCTAATTTTATTCTATATGTGTTGGAGATGAGTTTTTTGTTGACCACTTTATTTTATCCCAAGCGTATTGGAAATTAAAATTATTTTTCATTTATTAGTTTTCTAATAAAGCGTGTTCTTTTAGTTTTTTAAAACTATTATTTATTTTTTACTTTTTAGTTTTAATATTTTACAGAATAAGATAAAAATATAAATATCTTTAAATTCGATACTATTGTAGTATGAGCTAAAAGTAATACTCTTCTATAAAAAAAAACCTCCCAGCCGGATTTGAACCAGCGACGTATGGTTTACTGAAATTATATACCACTAAGAGTTCACTGCTCTACCAACTGAGCTGTTACAACGATTGACTAAAAACTCGACAAGTCCGCAACCTATTATACCAGTTTTCATTTTTTTGATTTTCAGATGATTCTGGCCAGGATTTTTGAAACAAGATATGAAATTATTGTATTGTCACGGGTCCTCTACACGTATACAAAGTTTCAAGTCGATCCAATGTTTCTAAGTGGGTGAAATTCGCGTTGAAAGATTCCGTTACATTGATACATAAACACTTTTTTTGATTTTCTGATGATTATGGCCAGGATTTTTGAAACAAGATATGAAATTATTGTATTGTCACGGGTCCTCTACACGTATACAAAGTTTCAAGTCGATCCAATGTTTCTAAGTGGGTGAAATTCGCGTTGAAAGATTCCGTTACATTGATACAAAAACACTTTTTTTGATTTTCAGATGATTCTGGCCAGGATTTTTGAAACAAGATATGAAATTATTGTATTGTCACGGGTCCTCTACACGTATACAAAATTTCAAGTCGATCCAATGTTTCTAAGTGGGTGAAATTCGCGTTGAAAGATTCCGTTACATTGATACAAAAACACGTTTTTTTGATTTTCTGATGCAAATGTTACCATAATTGTATGAATAATTGTAATAATCTGAAATGTACACATATTATATTTAAATAAAGAGAAGCCTGATGTCCGGTTTTAGCCCTCCCAATGTAGACTCATCCGAAAGCCAAACTTGGCAAGATCCTGCATGATCGACTATTCCGATTGAGGTTTTAAGCTGTTCCCCTCAATCCAAAGAGCAAATGTTGGAATAGAACCCCAAAAGGTCCGCTTCCGACTTCACTCTGCTAATTAACTTCAAATTTGAATTCAAAATTTAAACCGGGGCTAATGTATTTTACAGAATCCGGGGTTCTACCTATTATGGAGGACCATAATGGATCGCTCATCGCCAACACTTAAGTGATGACCGCAGAGCTTTCCATCTATCGTATCTAACATACTATAGACATTTTATAGGTCCTCAACAACCTAATTATGATATTCTTCAGAAGAATAGGAATAAAAAATGAAAAGGTGCGGAAGGAACAGGTAGATTTCTGCGGTTAATTCTAAAAGCTGTTATAACACCATTTGATGCAGTCTCCACGCTTATAATGGTGAAGACACCTGCCAGCCGGAGAATGAAGACATCCCAAAACCTAACTAGCAGCGCAACATTTTATAAAGCGTCTATAAAAAAAGCAAGGCTACACGCAAACAGATTATTTCTGTAAACAGAATGCTGCTGGGGTATAATGAATAATAATAATAATAATGCAGAACGGTTGTGTTGCTGGGAGCAAGATGATCCATCAACATGTGTTTGAAGTTTGCCGACCGAAGCACGCGGTGTATTTCCCAAGTTGTTAGGATCACGAACTGGCCACCAGCTTCAAAGAGTTATTAATTGATTTGGAGCTGGTCCATACATAACTATCACATACGATAGTTTCACTTGTTTTACAAGACTCAAGTCTTTCTAACTCAACTAGCAATTAAAAGACTCGATTCCAAGGCAATTCTTTACAACCTGTTAGGCGACTTTTTTAATTAGGCTACTTCCATTTTTCAACTTATTTCCCACCATGTACAATGATTTTTACATTTTTTCTAACGATTACTTCAATATATTTTTCTATGATATTTAACTACATGAAGACGTGGCAGCCATATTGATTTTAACGAATATCCAGTGCAGCCAACAATTAACTGTACACATATACTTCAGAATTTCAGAACTTACTATTTATTATTGGACGTTGCATACTTTCACAAGTTAGAGTGCATAAATTGCGTTAGGTTAGCTTTTAGGTTGGTCTTTCACAGGTTAGAGTACTTAAATTGCGTTAGGTTAGCTTTTAGGTTCGTTTAATATCGTGTATATGTAGCTATATCCCGTGATTCCATAGTGTAAAGCGCTTTGCGTTTGTTGGCGCATGTGCATGGTGTATGTTTGGAGAACAAAGAAAAAATGTTCGCGTCACATATAAAGAATCCCCGATTTCAATTCTTCTTAGAATTAAAAGATAGTGTATATATATATATATATATATATATATAGTATGATAAGAAAATAAATGCCTGGACGGGATTTATTAATTTATTTCAGGATTGTTTCTGTTATATACACAGTATCCTCAACCAAAATATGAATTTTTTTTTCCACACTTCCCGGTCTTGTGTGTCTGCTTCTGTCATATTTCTCTTCTTCATGTTGTCTTGAATTCCCTTTATCCATATTGGCTATTGTCAACCACATTTCCCTTTTCCAGGAGATATCCATTTCTATACTTCTTTGTTTGTTTCTGTGTCCCTACTTCTCATTACATGTCCATACTATCTTACTATATAGTATGAAGACAGTATATCAATTGTTTATTTTTGACGTCAATACGTCTTAAGTTTGCGTCCACAGTGGGAGGTAATTCAGAAAACTGAAGATAACAAAATCAGAGGATACAGTTTGGTGTTGCAGCTACATATCTGTCATTTACATTCACAATTTGATTACACCACTCCATAGATAAAGGATCAAAGAATTCGTTACGTTGAGTGTGGATTGTGACGCATTGCGCGCGGCGGATGAGAAAGTGCCGCCATTTTGAGGTAGTTTCGCTGCGTCGCATAATTTTCGTTTAATATAAATTTTGACGTGGAGAAATTACGACGTTCGTTTGAGTTTCAATCGTCAGCTCTCGTCTAGATCTATCGATTGCGTACATAAAACATTGGTGTGAAATAGTTACAGTGAATATATATGGTGTTAAAGTAAACAATTAAAATAAATAATGCAATGTCGGCCTATACTCGTCAAAAAGTCAAATCAAAATATAGAAATCGTATACGGTTGGAAAGGGCTTCTCGAGGGCAACCCTGTGATACCCATAAACCACCATATGACAGAGTGAAACGGTGCCGGGAACGTAAAAGAATGAAGGCGTCTTAGCAGATCATCATGTATGATTATGACATACATATAATAAGCTCAAAGAAAATATTGCCCGTTACATACACATATTCACATAAACAATACGGCCTTGTCCACGACAAAGTCACACCCCGATTTTTTCGTAACAATTTTTACTCATTAAATAATTGTTAGATTAATTAATTTATTTATTATTCGAAGTTAGTTAATTAATATTACCAAATTAGAAATTATTTCAAGTTAGTTCTTCTCTTCTTCTTCTTCTTAAACTTAATTTGTAGGATTTTTATCCTGTTTATTACCAAAATCTCTCCTCGGAGGAAGACGTATTGGATGTGCATACATTGACTATCCATCTCTTGGCTGGTCTTCCTCTTGTTCTTCTCCCGTCCATTGATCTATCTTCTTTAGCTCTTTTTGCAAGCCGGGTTTCTTCCATTCTTTCTATATGATCCTTCTAATATTTTTGTCTATCTATAATAAATTTGCTTATGTCTTGAATACGGCATTTGTCCCTAATTTCTGTGTTGTGTATTTTATCAAATAATGTTTTCCCCTGAATAGTTCTTAATATTTTCATTTCGCATGTGCTTATTATTTGTTTAGTTGTTGTATCAACCCTAGTTTCTGCTCCATATACGATAACTGGTCGAACTATCGTTTGTATATGCGGATTCATATTTTGTTTCCGTCTTTCATCCGAGGCTTGATCCTTGGGACTGCGAGCAATGTATAAGATACACCTTGAAGTGGGTTGCTAGCCCACCCCTAAGTTAGTTAATTAATATTACCAAATTAGAAATGAATTAAGAAGGCAGCTGAATACTCAGGCAAGAGGCGAATGTTAATAAAAAATGAAATGTTATTTACCATAGGATGCGAGAAGGACACCTGAAAGAACCAAAAAAGAAAAAAAGGCATACAACTCAATAGTATTAATAAACTGTTAGTTTATGCTGGTGATGTAGTGCGTCCAAAATGGATCCTGGACAACACTTGACCGATAAAAACTGATAGGGCGCACACACACACACCACACACACACACACACACATACACAGAAACACATTACACAATATTCAATTATAATTACAACATTGGCCAATAATGTGTCTCAATAAAATACAATAATACAACAAATTAAAAACTAATAACTAATCCTACTGCTACAGGTTCATCCCACCAGTTCCAGAGAAATTGACATCACCTGACAACTACAGATAGAACAGCAACAACAACTGAAGAGAAAAATTTAAAAAATGCACATGTTACCATAATCATATGAATAATTGTAATAATTTGAAATGTACACATATTATATTTAAATAAAGAGAAGCCTGATGTCCGGTTTTGGCCCTCCCAATGTAGAGTCATCCGAAAGCCAAACTTGGCAAGATCCCACATGATCGACCATTCCGATTGAGGTTTTAAGCGGTTTCCGTCATTCCAAAGAGCAAATGCTGGAATAGAACCCCAATAGGCCGCCTTCCGACTTCACCCTACTAATTAAATTCAAATTTGAATTCAAAATTTAAACCGGGGCTAATATATTTTACAGGAACCCGGGGTTCTCCTGTTAAGGAGGACCAAAATGGATCGTCACCGCCAACACTTAAGTGATGGCCGCAGAGCTTTCCATCTATATATCTATATCAAATCTATCTGTAGTACTATTAGGTGATAGCGAGGAGATACTAAGTGCCAACACGCACACTCTATGAGTAACACTAAGAAATTGGAGCTGGAAGTAAACATCAGAAAAACTAGATCATACATAGAAATATATTATATAATGCAAATGGATAGTTAATGACAAATGAGGGAAATTTTGAAGAAGCAGCTGAATTCAAATACCTAGGAACAATAACTACAAACAGGAATGAGGTGCACAAATATCTTTATATGAAACGAGATATAATAAAAGCAGTTAGGTCTTGTAAACTGCGATGGGCAGGACATGTGGCGCTTATGGGAAACGAAAGAGGTGCATCGAAGCTTCTTGTAGGAAAACCCGAAGGAAAGCGCTCAGCTGATACACCGAGAATGAGGTAGGAGAATAACATTAAGCATGATTTGAGGGAAGTACATTATACAACGGATGATTGGAAAACATCTCAGGATAGGGTTGTGTGGAGAGCTTATGTCAGCGCGGCCATGAATCTACGTATTAGGTACTCCCAGTAAGTTAGTTGATATAAATATCCCTGGAGGCATTGCGTGAAGAGGAATCTCAACGTTGGAACAAAAAAATAAAATTAAAAACTAAAAATGCGCTTGACTGATCTCAGTTAATGAGGAGCGGAAACAGTTGACAGTCATGGTTCTGAAAGAGCGGAATTTCGTCATGACCTTAAAATGGTGATTTAGTGAGGTGTGTAATGATTTGATTCGATTCCAGGAACTATTTCACTTTCCTTCATTATTGTGGGTACGATATCGTTCTCTTTTATTAATTAGACAACAATTCAGCTTAAAAAAATAATGACATATATTCCATGTTTTGTGTAGAATTTCTTTCTTCCATTTAGCCAACTCTATAGGTATTGAGATAGGCTTATTTGAAGTTGTCAATATGAAAATATTTTAGATTTTTTTTTTCAAATCTTCGCCGATTGTATCTAATAAACACCCAAAAATGACCATGACCAAAATTATATACAGTAAAACTGCACCGTATAGGTGCTGGATCAAACTGTTATTGTTGATAACTATTTTGATTGGAAAGCATAGATTGTTCAAATTGTGACATCTTTGCCCGGGCCCATAGAGGCAAAGAGGAATTCAACTTACTTTACTAAATTCTCCCAATATGTAATGTTTACTGACTTATAAAATACAATCGTGGAAGCTTTGGGATAAAGGAACTAACACACGCTTGAGCAAGCTTTTGGATTTTGACTTTGATATCTGACTTATGTTAACTACTGAATGAATAGGCATATAGTAAGTAAAAAAGCACAACTAAAGCTTTTAATGCGAGTCAAAAAATAGTCAGATATAATATAAAGATAAATACATAAATATTCAATTTACAAAGAAAAGAAATCATAGTAGATCATCTATACAAAAAGAAAATATGATATAAATTAACATACATACATAAATTATCACTCAGTCTAGTCCAGCCTCGGGTTGGGGGAAATACTGTCCTAGCGTCCCCACCCTGGCTTACTGGACTATACAAACTAAACCAGCTCTCCTGAGCTGCTCTGACCAGACTCCAATGGTGATTAAGTAGATGATCCTTCGATGTTACAAAACACAGCTATTTATGAGAGTTCACAGGGAGAGGGGAATGCGCGATAGCACAGGGTGCGCACTAGGAAGGGAAGGATAGATAGGAAAGCATTTGGCACTGTTCATAAAGATGACACTCGAGATGGAGACGCGATGACGTATAGTTTGCGCAGTAAGACGTAATTCCTGTATCGAAATGTCCATTTCGGTACAAAACTTCGGAATGTGAATAAAGCGGAAATCTGTCCAATGTGAACATATTTATTTTTTAATATCAAAAACGTATAAACTCTATTTCACCTAAGGTACATTAGGGTTATATTTTGTCAAATTTCTGACGTTATATATTTTTACATGCATTATTAAATGAAAATAAAACTTAGTTTTATTTAATAAATATGGATTTTCATCAAGTAAACACCAACTCAATTGATTATTTTTTATATCAATTAAAGTTTTTTTATGAATTTTATTTTTAAAACATTAAAAAGTCTGTAGTTCTTTTCTGTCATAATCACTTCTGTAACGGGTGGTTTACTTAAACAGGCGATGTTATTTAGAAGACATGTAATTTCAAATATTTCATTCCAAAACAAAGGACAATCAAATATAATATATTCTACACTTTGATTGCTAATACCACAATTACAGCTTGCATTTTCTATGATGTTGAATCTCTGCAGGTATTAGCCAAATTTTCCGTGCCCAGTGAGGAATTGTGTTAATATGAAATTTGAAACAATGTGTTTGCATTTTATTCTGTCATAAATACTTGGAAAGAACAGTTGTCGTGTTATGTACCGGAGGTACCATTGAGTCACACATTGTTCCATATTGCTATTATATGTTCCTTTATTTGTGACTTTAGGGCACGCCGTAGCGTAATGGTTAAGGCACTGAGCTACAAGCCGGAGGGTCGAGGGTTCAAGTCCCGTTGGGGTCAGGATTTTTAAACTGACCCAAACCCTCTGGCGGCACTATGGCCCTGGGGCGACTCAGTCTCTAACGGAAATGAGTACCAGACGCTTGTTCTGGGGTAAAGTCGGCCGTCACGCAGGGCTGACAACCCGGCTGACATAAAGTGCCGATTGTCTAGAAAAAAGTGGGAGCCTTAATCTCCTACTACCCCAAGGGCCTCCGGGCCTGTTGTGGGATCACTTTACTTTTACTAGGAAAGAAATATGGCAGAAATCATACGCATACTGTAGACTGGAATCTGCTGCAGACTTGACTAATACATCCGCACGGAACATATTTATTGGTCTCGGCGAAATCGATACTAGTAAAATTCATGGTGATTTTCCGTTGAGGTATTAGTTCACAGTAATATAATGTACGATTAAAAACTATAAAATAGTTACCTTGTAGGTCCGTCTCCTCAACTTAAGTTCTTTTAAAACTCTGTAGGCCTTTCGGGACTAGTCCCATCATCAGCAGAGAAATCAACAACAACCTGATTCTCAATGAATACACACCTAGTCCACACAATCCTCTGTACAAAATTCTCACAGTGCTTCAACAAGGGTCAACAAGAACGGACCTAATGCATTCTGCTGATGATGGGACTAGTCCCGAAAGATCTACAGAGTTTTAAAAGAACTTAAGTTGAGGAGACGGACCTACAAGGTAACTATTTTATAGTTTTTAACCGTACATTATATTACCCGGCGAAATAATAATAATTTTACATGTATTTATTTTGCATAAAACGGAATCCATCCAACGCGGAAACGGAAAGGCATTTCTACAGAATTCATGTAAAAAATATAAAGCGGAAAGACAGAGAAATAAATTAGTTTTCATTTCATTGAATTCCCGTTAGGTCAAAAAAAGGAATGATTCCTGCCGCAGGGTAATAGAGATTGTACCTGTACCTGAAATTTTATTTCGGCCTAACTGCACACCCGTTATGCGAAATACAGATATATGTCCAACAAATAACCATTGCACTGTAAAATCTTAAATTAGTTAAAGTTCTGAGACCGATCTTTGACAGGTAGCGTTTTGAATTTACGGAATAAAGATACGTATTATTGTCATTATACGAAAAAGTGAAAGTGACTGAAGATAAATCTCCAAATTTCCGGACCGATGCTCCACAGTTAAGCACTAGCTGTTGCTAAATCCCTAGGGAATAACGATTTTAAGACATGTTTAGGTTGGTTGGATAGTTTTAAAAGACGACACAATGTAGTGTGGAATGAAATTTGCGGGGAATCAAAAGATGTGGACCAAAGTGTAGTTAGTGAGCGGAAACTGCATAATTTAATTTCAGATACGCACCTACGAGAGATTTTTAAAACTGACGAAACAAGACATTTTTTTTTTTCGCGCTTTACCGTTGAAGTCGCTCATATACACTATACTTCATTGTACAAAAGGAGGCGGGAAAAAATACACGGCCAATGAGGCCACGGAAGGAAATGAATGAGGGAGAAGATATCACGTGACATTACTCGTTAGGTGACATTACTCGCATGCGCTCATAGGCTCCGTCCTGTCTCCCACTAACACGATACGCGAATTTCTCTACACATCCCACGGACAGACGTAGATGTCTCATTGAATCGGTATATTGACAGTATACCATTCGTGATATCTGTAGGGAAATAAACGTAACTAAATTAACTTGGTCCTAACAAAGGAGAGGCTAAGACCCAAAATTGGGGTGTCACGCCTTTGTAGATAGATATAGATATAATTTTTGTATGATTTTATTATTCGCTGGTTGAGTGGAAGAGAAGATCTTATGGCCGTAACTCTGCAAGCTTAAATAAAGCATTATTATTACTTTTATGAGCGTAGGAAGTGCATTAGATCGGATTCCTGCAAATATCATCTCTCAGTAATGAGTAGATAATAATAGAATGTATTATAAAGCGACTTGCAGACAATATGAGCTTCTTGAAAGGCTCTTGCTTCTTTCTTGAAAGAAATTCTCGTCCATTAAGATAAGAAACTTGAGTTAAAATCCATTACTGGCACAATTGTATGACGTAATTGTGACAGAAGCAAATCAGGCAGAAGATTATCCTTAAAACAGGAATCCTGTTCCTTAATCTTATTAAGGATCATCTCAAGGGAGTATTGTTTAGAAATAGACAGGAAAGAACAAGGGGAAATAAAATTGCGCTACCTCCAGAAAATACATTCAACTTTCATATAGGCTAATGATATTAAAAAAACTCATCACATAAGAACTAAATTTATTCTAAGTCAATAATAGTATTTTTTTCTCATTTTTTCTATCTTGTACATTTTATATTTCATTCGATAAAACCTAGAGTAAATCACAGTTATATTACGATGCGAGATTGGGAAGTAATTTTTACAGAAGCTAGGAAATGATTATAAACCGAGCAAGAGCGAGGTTTTGAATTTCTGAGATTCTGTAAAACAAACGTGTGTTGCACACTATTTTTGCACGACGGTGTTAATCAAAATAATAAATAATAGTAAAATAATAACACATTTGTTGGAAAAAATTTGCGTTCATTATAAACAACTGACTAACGTTAACAGCGTGAGCAATGTTCATATGGCAAATCACGAAAATAATTTAGTTGAGACTACAGCAGCCACGACACCAATCAGGTATAAAATGGCAGCAAGAGGAGGATTTGCAGTAGATAATGCTACCTTAAATCGATTTTTTACTTTTCACTTTCTATTACCATTTATTATCGTAGCAATTACAAATGTATTGTTTCAAATAAAGTTCTGTTCATTTAAAATACAGTGATTTGTTTCGTATAATGTATATTAACACTACCTTTTGGATATATTTTTGTATATACATTTACGTAGTATACATAAAGGGCAGTAGTTTTACTTCCCGCACGAGGTAGGTAATATGTGAGTATAATTATTTAGTTATTTATAGATTGACAATCCCAAACTTTAGGAAATTGAACTCTCAATCGTGTACGCCATTGCTCTAAGTACGACAGAACGCACTATTGTGCAAAAAAAATATATATATTACAAACTTGCTATAGGGATTTTCATAAAAACCATTGCTCTTATGAATCAATTGTTTGTAGTAAACGAGTCCTTTTATGTGAGATTGATTTATTAGTTTATTCTGAACTGCTGACCACATGTCATCCCTACACCGACTGGCTGATCATCTACCTCTGTGATTAACACATCTGGATGTGATCTAGCAGCCGGCTGGTAGGGCAAGAGCCTTCTAGGCCCGTCTTCTTCCCTCTCTTAAAGTAAGAGTCCATGATTCGCATCCATATAATATAACTGGGAGAATAACAGTTTTATATATTTTCAGTTTAACGTTTTTTGATAGGAGTTGGGACGACAAGAGTCCCTGTAATGCATAACAGCATGCATTTCCACAATTTAGCGGGTGTTTAAATGCTTTGTGCATATCATTCCTATTTGTAATTACTGTTCCTAGGTATTTGAATTCAGCCACTTCTTCAAAATTTTCCTTAGTTATCATCAGCTGTCCATTTCAATAAAAAATAATGGGTACACATCACCCAACACTTAGTATTCACAATAATTCTCTCGCTGTGGGAACCAAATTATCATAAGTAATGCCACGAGTGATTTCCAAATTATCGATAAGTCCACGACTCACGAAGTGAGGAGTGAATTTATCTAGAGAATTTGGAAATCAAGAGTGACATTTGTTAGGACTATTTAACGAATAAAATTAAGCTATTTACTCACAAATCATTATTTAAATATAGTTACTTTAAAATATTTATTTATTTAATGTAAACGGCGAAGTTTGAAAACAAATGAGAAACGTTATGTTTCGTTTCTTTCTTCTCCATCCACTGCAACAAGATCATATAATGTTTGTTATATATTGCCATCTGGCGTGGGAAACTTGAAATATCATCACAATATTATAAGAACGCATCCTAGTGGAGAAAAAATTAAACACATCAAACTGTATATTATAACCAAAATTATAGGTTATTAATTTATTTTTTAGTAAACAACTCGGTAAAATCATTATTTAAAAACACAATTATTGAACACAGAATTATCAAAAAGAACTCGGTAATATCATTATTTAAAAACACAATTGTCAAATTTGTATTTCGTCTATATCTTCATTTGAAGCACAGCCAAATCTTGTTTCTGCCATTTTGAACATTCAAATATGGCGGCTTTACTGTTGCCTCAGTCACTGCAAATAATGGTCAGACCTGTTCAGAATATTAAAAAAGGAGCCTTCTTTAATATGGTAATCATAACACTGATAAATATTTCGTGAAACACGACTCTGATTGGTTGTAAACAGTAATAATTGAAACGTGATTGGTCATTGAGTCCCATTTGGGCATGAGTTAAATAGTCCAAAAAAACATGCTCATATCGCAATCTACACATCAAATCAAACATGCACTATCATGTATGAACCAAGATGTCTTCTAGAATTTATATTAACAATACAAATTTAAAATTATTTTTAAAACAACAGCAGACCAGCCAATCATAAACTGAAATGCGGACAGGCCATGACAGGGAATTTGTAATTTGTAAGACATAAAGAAATGAAAGTAAGTTCACATAGAGACAATAAACTATACATTAAATATCAAAGGCATATTTAAAGTGTCTTACAAATTACAAACATCGTCTTCCACGGATGGAGTAAGTGTTTGGTACTTGCAATGACCAAGGATGAGTATTTTGAATAATTTTACAAAAAATTATGGGATGCCAAGACTAACAGTAAATGAAAATATTAGCTAAAAAATTATAACTGTTTCACCAACCAACCAGCGTTGAATTTTACAAGATTATGGTATGATAATGGCACTTGTGTAGTTTTTAAAGAAAGGGCGGTGATTAGTGATTCTCGGGAAGGGAGGAACGTGTCAGATTAAAAGTTAGAAACAGGTGATTTACAGCGTTATGATGCAAAACGTTAATCTCATAGCATTTACCCTCTGTAGTCACTATAATCGCTATTAATGGGACAGAAATGTGCTGGTATTAGTTTGGCAGATTTGGAAGACGGGTCATCCCCAGCTTTACACACGTGATCCCAGCACGTAGCTAAAACTGTCAAAACTTACAGTGAAATTAACCTTGTGACCTTAACTATACAGCACTCAACACTTTCATCTAGAATAGGTCTGATAAAACTTGGTCATTACTTCTGAAAATACATCCCCCCTCCTAACCCGCATCAGGTGCACTCCCAATGAAACTACACAACTGACAAGTGAGTAGCAGTGACTTACCTTCTCAACTATCCGACGTAGGTTTGAATATGAGGTGCAGGGCGTCTTTTCACAACTTCTAAGCACTGATTAACGGCCCTGATCATCACTTATAACGGCAGGACATTTTGCATTTTAAGATAGGATATAATTTTTTTAAAGGATTTTAGGGTTAATAAATTCTATATTCAAGCCACAGCTATTTAAAAAAACATACAAGATTAAAAGTGTATAAAACACTGGCTCTTCGAGCTCTTTTGCATGGTAACAAAGTATGGACACTGAAACAGAAGGATATACAGAAACTTAGATCTGCTGAAATGAGGTACCTTCGGAGAACTGCAGGATACACACTACTAATCACAACAAATGAAGACTTTTAGAAGAATTGCATATGGAACCTTTAGAAAACAAAATTTCTGATTTAGAAAACAAAATTTCTGATTATAAGTCAAGATGGATGCAACATGTTCATCGAATGGAGGATCACAGGATACCCAAACAAATGTTAAGCTATCAACCTGCAGGAAGAAGAAGACCAGGACGTCCACTCAAAAATACTTTTGAATGGTGTTTCTATTCAAGCCGAAACAAGTCAACAGATGACCTGAATTCGTGAATGTACTATGATGATGAAGATAGGATTGTCGGCCGCAGTGGACTAGTGGTTATGTTCGTTGCCTCTGATCCCCAGGATCGCGGGTTCAAACCCGGACGAGGTCTATGGATTTTTAGGATGGAAGAATCCAAGGAGCAAGTCCTCCGGGAGGGACTTCAAGTCATGGGTCGCGATTCTGAAGATGTTCAGGCTCGTAAAAGAGATTAAACCTGAATCAAGAGGCATCTGTGCAAAATTTACCTAATAAACTTTTATAAGATTGATGTTGTGTTCTGTTGAGGTAATATTCAAAATTAAAATATAAAATTATGGAATATTCACCTGAAAGGTCCATCTCCTCAACTTAAGTAATTATTTAACTATAGCGCTTTCGGGACTTGTCCCATCATCGGCAGGATTCAAAACTGGTGTTTCACTGAAGATCTGGTAGAGGGGGTTACATGTATTGGGTTCGTTTTCGTTTATCAGATTGTCGTTGTTGTGAGCTGCTTTCATGATTTCCATCTCTTTGAAGATAAACATACTCGAAGAGATGTACGTTTATCTTCGCTGGATTATTTTCTCTGTGCATTACTGTTAGGGTGTTTTCAATATTTAATGCACAGAGAAAATACTCCAGCGAAGATAAACGTACTCGAAGAGATGGAAATCATGAAAGCAGCTCACAACAACGACAATCTGATAAACGAAAATGAACCCAATACATGTAACCCCCTCTACCAGATCTTCAGTTAAACACCAGTTTTGAATCCTGCCGATGATGGGACAAGTCCCGAAAGCGCTACAGTTAAATAATTAATTAAGTTGAGGAGACGGACCTTTCATGTGAATATTCCATAATTTTATATTTTAATTTTAAAATTTACCTACCTCCATCCTAGTAAAACCGCAGTTGCCTATTGAATGTCTCATCTGGTCGGTATGTTGACCGCATACAATTCATGACATATGTAGGGAAATAAGCATAACTAAATTATATTGGTCTAGTAACTCCTAGCAAAGGAGAGGCTAAGGACCAACAATGGTCTGTTACGCAATTGTTGATATAGGTCTATAGATGGAATTATATAGGATTATAAACAAAGTTTGTTGTGAATAACATAAAAATATATCTCGCAGAAACCTCTGAAACTAACAAGGGAACTGTCAACCATTGCATGGCGAAACCTACCTTGAAATTCCTCCCAGAGAAGCGTTGTGATGTGCCAAGGCCCATTCCAAAAAAAATATCTGTCGTTTTTAAATGCAAGTCAGTAAAATTCAGCGCCAAATCTCTTATTTAAACTATAGGGAAGTAATATAACACCTGGATTGGTAGATTGGATAACCTCACTACCCGCTGTCCACGCCAAATCCCGCCTCACTTCCCTCCACTCTTACTAATACAGGAAAACCATGAGTTGACATTGTTGGTTCTGGCTTAGATTTACATGCCTTACAGTTAAAAAAAACACTTTTTTTACACACGGCCTTGGTACATCACAACGCTTCTCAAGAGAAATTGTATGCAGGTTTCGACATGCAATGGTTGGCAGTTCCCTTGTAAGGTAGGCTATTACTTGGATGGATGAGGGTCGGTTAAATTTTACACAGAGGACTTTTTATTCAGGCTTGAGGTTCTATTATAGGCCTGAAAACTTCAGACTAGGGACCCATGGCTTGAACTCCCTCCCGGAGCATTTGTTCCTTGGATTTTTGTATTCTAAAAATCAATTGACCCCGGTGGAGTTTGAATCCGCGACCCTCGGGACTAGAGACAAGGAGCATAACCACCGCGGTCCACACTTTCATGAAATACAAACGAAATAGTGTTGTGCCCAAGAGCAGGTCTTTCACAGTAAACTCAGCATTCTCAACTTTTTCCTTAACTCAGCCTTCCTATTTGTATCCGTATACAAACAATTTATGTCAATATTGTCCATCATCTGATGTCTTTTTCTGCCTCTAACCTTCTTTTCGTTAACCATTCCTTCTAGGGCATCCGCTAGCAGGCAGTTCCTTCTTAGCTAGTGGCCAATCCAATTCCTTTTCCTCTTCTTTATGAGTTCCAGCATTGTTCTTTCTTCACCCACTCTGTCCAGCACATCTTTATTTTTAATTTTGTCTGTCCATTTTATACCTCCATCCTTCCCCATGTCCACATTTCAAAATCTTCCAGTTGCTTTTCGTTATTCCGTTGTAATGTCGAAGTCTCTGCACCATACAATTCTACACTGAATACAAAGCACTCTTCTGTAATTATTTTGCCAAATGTCCGCAGAAAATAATTTTCTTCTTGTTGAAAGCTTCTTTTGCCATTGCTATCCTCTGTTTACTTCTTGACAGCAGTTCATGTTACTACTTATGGTACAACTGAAGTATTTGAAGCTCTCCAACTTGCTCAATGGCCTCATCTTTAATACTCATGTCCTTGGTTTACTTCTTATAATTATGGCCTTCGTCTTATTTATATTTATCGTCATCCTATAATCCTCACATCCGTGATCAAACCCTGGAATTATTTTTAAGGAGGAAAACTTGTTCCCAAGATCTAACAACTATAGTTAACAATATAATTATTAAAAACTGCCAAAAGCTTCTCCAAATTAGAGAGTTGTGCATTCTATTTATTTTATTTGTACATTAAGAAACATAGAAATCGTGATGTTGTGGCAATGAAGCCCCGCCTGCTGGCAGAGTTCATTGGATGAAGAAAGAATACACATGCCAGGATATGCGTGCTATCTAATTTTAAGTAATTAAGGCGCCTCCCTGCCCTTAATTGTTGCCTCACAAGTCATCATCTCGTGCAGACAATGACACCGGATATTTACACTGCGATGGCTTCATTAACAACTCTCAACATCTTCAAATTCACATTCGAAATAACATTCTATGGCTATTCTTTACAACCTGTGACGCGACTGTTCTTAATTTCTTCATGAACTCGTGTCATATTTCATTCTTAGGACTCCATTTTTCAAATTACTTCCCACCATTTACAATGATTTTTACACTTTTGTAACGATTATTTCAATATATATATATATATATATTTCTATGATATTTAACTACATACGTAGCATGAAGTCGTGGCAGCTATATTGATTTTAACGAATATTCTATGCAACAACGAAGACTGTTCCAGTGAATCGAACATAGAGTATATACTAATTAACTATACACATAAACTTTAGAATTTCAGAACTTACTATTTATTTTTGGTGTTGCATTCTTTCACAGGTTAGAGAGCTTAAATTCCGTTAGGTTAGCTTTTAAGTTCGTTAAAAATCGTATATATGTTGGCTGCATCCCGTGATTCCATAGTGTAAACCGCTTCACGTTTGTTGGCGCATGCACATGGTGTATGATTGGAAGTTAGAAACATTTTTTCTGTCACACATTGTAAAGAATTTCCCATTCTCTTCATTTTCTTCTTATTTTTCTTCATCTGTTTTTCTTTCTTCTTTATTTATTTTTTCTTCTATTAACATCTCACCAAATAACATGGGTAACATGTATTTTGAAGCTTGACAGCAGCGAACTAACTTCTGCTGAGGATGGAACTGGCCGTGAAAGGCCTATCTATCTATCTATCTAAAATGTCATAACGTCCCAATGTTGCGCCTTAGCCTCTCCTTTGTTAGGACTTACTATACCAATTTAATTTAGTTATGCTTATTTTCCTACACATGTGCATAAACTACATGTAGACTCCAAAAAGGCATGCGATTCATTTAAGAATGAGAAGTTATATACAGGGTGTAACAGGACATCACCGACAAAATGGTAGGGATGATAGGCCATGCAGAGAGGATCATTTTTTGTGAAGGAACATACAGTCGCAAACACGTCATTTAAGAGTTAGTGCAGATGAAGGTGTTCACCCGTCAGGGTCGGAATTGAATACAAACATTTGTACACGTATAATTCTATTGAAGAAGACGCGTTTTTGCAATAAGTGTTCAAACAGTCGATCCTGTGCCTCATTGCATGTTTGATATCGTCGCACATCTACGTACATGTGTTAATATCAGAGGCAGGCGATCGCCCTGATACTGTAGGGATGACATGTGGTCAGCATGTCGGGACCACCAGCTGTTATAGCCGATTTTTCTCAACTTGGAGCTGGTAATTATTGTAGCTGCCAAAATTCCTTGCGATGCTGGGTGCTAATTTAGAGTACTATCACCCCATCATCCCCTCCATGGTATCTTTACCTTGCCGTGGTGGAAGTGATCCTGAGAGCTATGCCGGCGGTAGCATTGCTGCCGAGGGTTACCCATGCCGGACTGGTCGAAGGTGATAAACCAGACGAAAAAAGTACCTTGGGCGAAAGAGTGACGATCTTTCACCATAAAAATACAAACGTCAAGAAATGCGGACATGGGTTCATCTGGGGTAAAATATTCCGGAGGTCAAATAGTCCCCCATTCGGTTCTCCGGGCGGGGACTACTTCAGGGAACCCATGCCAAAGGCTAAACACAGGGAGATGTTCCTAGGAACATGGAATGTTAGGACTTTATACAATAGCGGGGCACTAGAGATATTAACGCGGGAATTAGATAAATCACCCTTGGATATAGTCGCTTTACAGGAAGTTAGGTGGCCAGGAGAAGGTAGTCAGGAATCAGGAAGCTTTGCATTATACTACGGGGGTGCAGAGAGACCTGCATTTGGAACGGCTTTTTAGTCAGGAGGAGGATCCTATCCGCTATCCGAGATATTAAGTTTGTTAGTGATAGGATATCATACATAATTCTAAAGGGTAAACGACATGATTTTATAATTGTAAATGTACATGCCCCACAGAAGATAAAGATGACAAGATCAAGGATGAGTTCTATGAAGAATTAGAATGCTTATTTGATAGCCTTTCACGATATCATATGAAACTTGTCATTTTCATATAAACAGTTTTATCGTAGGAGCAAAATTGAGTCCGTGACGTAAGAGTTTAAATACGTATGGTCAGCATTACTATCTAAACTTTAATATACGCTAATTCACATTTTCTATGCAGTTACTAGTCTAAGACACATGTGTTCTTTTAAATTGAGATGAAAAAAAGAGCGTGATACATTTTTTCTCCAAAAAATGAAAAATAAGCAGTATCTTCCCTTTATGATTTTTTTGCATAGCACATGTGTTTAGTGGAATCATAAAGACAATTAATATCAAATTTCATCAGAAAATATTTAAAAAATGCATCGTAAGGAACATTTTTTAGAAAATATAAAAAAATGGTTTTAAAAATCATAATTCTGAAACTATTGCACTTATAAACACTAAACGTCACAGCAACGTTTCTGTAAGCACCTATTGTATGTAATATAAATTACAAAACAATCTGATGAAAATAAAAAAAAATAATAAATTCACCACTCGGTCTCCTTAAACTAGAATTGTCAACCGATTTTTTTTAGCAGTTATTGACAAGCTTTAGCGTTATCAATAACAACAATTTTAAAAAAGAAAGTTTTTTCCCTACCTCTTACACAAAACAGCTTAGTACCTTTTTCTCCTCTATTTGAAAATATACTTTTTTTTAGTAACTATTGACAATAAAAAATGGAAACTGTTTTTTATAAATAAAACATGCAGTAAAATGTCAAATACAATAAAATACAATTTGCGTCCACC
>JASPKZ010002312.1:35000-50000 GCA_030220185.1 Diploptera punctata | reverse complement strand
TCGCATCCTTTTAAATCAATTATTAAAACAAAGAATGACTGCGAAACAAATTTTAAACTCCTGCTACACAAAAAAAAATAGAAGGAATGTACAATTTTATAATTTCATTTTGTGCTACAAGTTAAAACTGAAGCGGAAATAGCTCGGAGGGAGAAGAGATAAGACAATTCATTGCCATTCACATAACTTTTCTAAAGTTCTTCTTTGCAACATTTTTTATTCCTTCCTTATACCCAAAAAAAAATCACTTCACTTCATTCTTTTTACTTCACAATGATCGCTTCTCCCCTCTGTAATCCTCGCACTTCGACGCTTTCCTTGTTTTAACACCATCCAAAGTCTTGTCATTCTTTTATAATGCAGAAACCTGCTTCATCTGTCAACTCTCTAAATTATTAGACCACTTTCTTCTTCTTTTACCAATAATAAAAAAATAACATGTCTCATACTATGTCCAAAATTGATAATTGACTAATCACTTGCACTCTCCATACATCCCTATCCTAAGCTAATATATTATATTCAACCCCTGTATAATTTACTGTATTTTCCTCAAATCATAGTTAATGTTATTCTTCCATATCTATCTTGGCCTGCCTTGAGGGCGCTTTCCTTCTGGTTTTCCTACAAGGAACTTCCATTCCCCTCTTTTTATTTCCCCATTCGTGTCACATGCCTTGCCCATCGCATTCTTACTTACTTACTTACTGACTTACTTACTTACGCACTGGCACTATCGAACCCGTAGGTTCATGGCCGCGCGGACATACGCTCTCCATACATCCCTATCCAGAGCTAATGCTTTCCAATCATTCCCTGTATAATCTACTTCCTCAAATCATAGTTAATGTTATTCTCCCACCTCATTCTTGGTCTACCAACTGGGCGTTTTCCCTCTGACTTTCCTACAAGAAGCTTCCATGTACGTCTTTCATTCCCCATACGCGCAACATGTCCTGCCCATCGCAGTCTACGAGACTTAACTGTTCTTATTATATCTGGATTCCTATAAAGACCAAGTAGTTCATTGTTATGTAGTCTTCTCCATTCACCTGTCTGTTCATCTCTCTTTGGTCCAAAAATTTTCCTAAGAACTTTATTCTCAAATACTCGTAATCTCCTTTCCTCCCTTAAAGTAAGAGTCCATGTTTCGCACCCATATTATAATATAACTGGTAGAATAATAGTTTTATATATTTTCAGCTTAACGTTTTTGATCGCATTCTATGAGACTTAATTCTTATTATATCGGGCTTCCTATAAAGATCATGTAATTCACTGTTATGTAGTCTTCTCCATTCGCCTGTCTGTTTATCTCTCTTTGCTACAAAAATCGTCCTAAGAACTTTATTCTCAAATACTCGTAATCTTTTCTCCTCCCTTAAAGTGTAAGTTTTTCACGTGTAATATAACAGGGTGAATAACAGTTTTATATATTTTCAGTTAAATTTTTTTGGAGAATATGGGACTACAAGAATACCTTGTCTGACAGCGCTGTATCCTGGTTCGACTCATACCTGCACGGTCGTCAACAATACGTTTCATTAAACTCTAGATCTTCGTCTTGGCGCAACGTGCCGGCTGGAGTCCCCCAGGGCAGTGTTCTCGGACCTCTTCTTTTCTCAATCTACATAAATGACTTGCCAACTGTACTAAAGCACTGCCGTTATCACCTCTACGCTGATGATCTCCAAATTTACCTACATTCACCTCCTCATTCTCTCTATAACAGCTTGACAAAAATGAATGACGATCTCATATCCATCTTTAACTGGTCTTCAAGTATCGGTCTAAATCTAAATCCTAACAAGTCACAAGTAATTCTAATGGGACAACAAAGACTGCTTACAACCTTTGACATATCTACACTACCAAACATTACTATAAATAATATAATCATCCCTTATTCTTCTTCAGTAATAGATCTTGGACTACATCTAGACGCAAATTTAACCTGGCAAACACAAGTGAAAACACATATGTAAAAAGACTTTCTCCATCTTACATTATCTTAGACGTTTAAAGAATTTTCTCCCAGTTTCGTTAAAACAAATCCTTGTGCAGAATCTTGTGTTACCACACTTCGATTATTGTGACATTATATATAATGATCTAAACTATGACTTGTCGCAGAGACTGCAGCGTGTTCATAATGCTTGCGTTCGATTCATTTTCAATATCCGCCGTTATGACCATATTTCCGAACACTTTAATAACCTCTCTTGGCTCCGTCTTACTGACAGACGTAAATTGCACTCTCTTTCACTACTTTTCAAGCTTCTGAATTCCTACATCCCTACTTACCTGGCGTCTAGATTTGAGAAGTTATCCTCTTACCACAATATTGACACTAGATCACAAGATAGCAGTCTGCTAACAATTCCTCTTCATAGCACTTCCTCCTATTCTACTTCCTTCACAGTAGCCTCTGCCCGCTCCTGGAATCTCCTTCCTCAAGATATCAGGGGTTGCCGCACACTTGGTACCTTTAAGTCACGCTTATACAGTTACCTGTTGTCTAATAATTAATTTTTCTCTATTTATTTAATTTTATACTATGTCATTAATCTTTTCCTGTTTTTTATATATATTGTACATATTATATATTTAATTCGTTAAATTTAGAGTAAATCAAAATACATTATAAATATTAATTGTATTGTATTCATAACTTGTAATCGTTTATATATATATATATATATATATATATATATATTGTAATTTAGATTTAAGACTATTTTTTGTTTGTATTTTTTTAAACCTGGTTGAGTGGTAGACAAGGCCTTAAGGCCTTAACTCTGCCAGGTAAAATAAAGCTATTATTATTATTATTATTATTATTATTATTATTAATATAGCATGCATTTCCAGAATTGAGTCTACATTTAAATATCTTTGTGCACTTCATTTTTGTTTGTAATTTTTTTGTCCATTGCCACCAGATTACCATTAAGACATCTCTGGCTTTCTCCCCATTTCTTAGGTTGAGGCACCTGGATAGCGGAGTTACGTTATCCCAATGATATGATGGGTGATAAATGATAATGAAACGCCATGATAGTCCTTAAACCTAAACTTAACCCAAATTCTCATGTTTTTAATTATTGTTCCTAGGAATTTGTATTCAGCCACTTCTTCAAAATTTCCCTCATTTTTCATCAACTACCCATTTCCATTATATAATGTACATACATGTGTGAACATATATATAGTTTTATTGATGTTTAACTCACTGCATATCAAATAAATAAATAAATAGCAAAAAGAATCAGTAATGGAAGAAAAACCATAGGAAAGTTAAACTCTGTTTTATGGCGTAAAAACATCATTAACAAAACAAAACAACTAATTTATATGCCCATCCTAGAAAGTATAATGTTATGTGGTCGGAAGTTGGGCAATGACACAACATACCTATAGAATAACTGCAGTTAAAATGGATTTTTGGAAAAGAGCTGTCACAAAAATCTCGACTGGAAAGAATTAGAAATACAGAAATTAGAAAATGGATGAATGCAGAAAGAAGTATAATAGATGAGATTGAACACAGAAGGCTAATATCATATGGACACATGCAAGATGGAATACTACCAAAGGTAATCCATACATGGAAAATTGAAAGAAGGAGCAGAAAAGGAAGACCAAGAACCACCTGGAAGAATAATATTCTACATTATCAAGACACAGAGGACAGAGCACGATGGAGAACTTTAATTAAGTAAATTTATGAATGTATATTAACTAACTAACTAACTCACTGGCACTATCGAACCCGCAGGTTCATGGCCGCGCGGACATAAGCTCTCTCTCTATATATATATATATATATATATACCTATCCTGAGCTAATGTTTTCCAATCATTCCCTGTATAATCTACCTCCCTCAAATCATAGCTAATCTTATTCTCCCACCTCATCCTATTATTTAAGCCACTACACCTAATAATATTCTTAATCCAACATCGAGGTCGCAATCTTTAATGTCGATGTGAACTCTCAACTAAAATTACGCTGTTATCCGTAAGGTAATTTAGTCTTTGGTCTACCAACTGGGAGTTTTCCCTCTGGCTTTCCTACAAGAAGCTTCCATGCACGTCTTTAATTCCCAATTCGTGCCACGTGTCCTGCCCATCGAAGTCTACGAGACTTAACTACTCTTATTATATCTGGCTTACTATAAAGACCATGTAATTCACTGTTATGAAGTCTTCTCCATCACCTGTCTGTTCATATAGTCCCTCATTCGGTTATGAATGTATATTACAAACTGATAATCTGTATGTCCGTAGTCATTTATGTATTTTTAAAACTGATTTTAATTACTAAGATTGACAGGAGAAAAAATCAATGATGAGGAAAATTCTCATAATAATAAAACATATGTTTATTTCCAGCCCCCATTTCTTACAGTTACTCAATAAAATAATTGTTCCAATTGATTATTTAAATTGTTATGTGAGATATTTGTATCAATTTCACAAAGAGACAGACAGGACTTTACCGCCAAATAATGTTATTTCCATGTTATTGCAATGGAGTTTAGTGTATTCAGTTGAAACAAGGGAAGTAAATGAATCGACTGTGTTTTAGAGGAAGGCAAAACCGATACAAGTTGATTGAGAGATATTCGAGTAGTGGAAGGGGAATTCCACGATGAGATAGCGACTGCATACTTGATCATTATTTCTGAAAATCATACCCTTGATTGCCAGCGGATATAAATGATATCCACCCCCAACTTCCTCCGGGTCTTATTATCTCTGCTCCCTTTCAAATTCTAAAGTGGAATATAGCTTATACAGTGTTTCCCAGAATCAACAACTTCAATCATAGTTACGTGTACACGCAACAATGGAAGTACGTAATACATTACTAGTCGAGGACGTGTTTGAAGCTGAACTTTAGCGAGAGCTAGCAAATAAGTTAATTTACTTCCCGAATTGTTCACTCCTATACTAATAATCATGTATAATTTTCATATTTCGTGTGAATTTATATCTTGGTTTGAAGAGTTCAATTGTTTGATAGCAAGGGAATGTTGATAAAACAACTGCAATTGTTTATTGTATCCTGAATCAGTGGCAGACATTTTAAATAACAGTTTCAGATTGCATATTAATTAGATACTCGTAGGCTATATGATTAATCGTGATGTAGAGGAAGCGGCGAATGCTGCGGTTTATTTACGATTACCAGCAAAGTCGAAAAATATATATCAAAACGTATACAAAATATTTAAGAATGTATTACTCAACATTAGAGAAACATAATAATAATAATAATAATAATAATAATAATAATAATAATAATAATAATAATAATAATGTTTTATTTATTCTGGCAGAGTTAAGGCAATAAGGCCTTCTCTTCCACTCAACCAGCACAAATACAAATAAATATTTGACAAATATAGATATCCATCCATAATAATTCTGCCCGAAGGCAGGTCCTTCACTGCAATCATAGCATTTTCATGCTATGCTTTGCAGCTTTACTAGGGAATTGTAGGTGTGGTAGCTTCCCGTTGCTTTCCACACCAGTGAAGGACGATGATGATGATGATAATGAGAAGGATGGTGATGATGATGATGATGATGATGATGATGATGATGATGATGATGATGATGGCTATATGATTTCGGGGACCGTTTAGGCCTTAAAGTTTTCCTGACATTTGTCTTACAGATGAGGAAAAACCCCGATAAAAACCTCACCCAGGAAAACTGCCCCGACCGGGGATCGAACCCGGGCCCGCTGCGTGACAAGGCAGCATGCTACCTCGAGACCACAGCGGTGGACAATATAGATATATAGATATACACTTTACTAATTATAAAGAGTTAAAAATATATTACGTAAATGTTACATTTCATGCAAAAACAACATTTTATACGATAATTGCAATAATAATACTTATGATAATATTAATAATAATATAAATATGATGAATTATACAAAAAACACCAATTAACATATGTACCTTACATATTGAAATAAGTAAGAAAAATACTAATGAAAATCAACCAAATGTTGTTGCTATTGTTAATAATTGTAACATGTGTTCAATCACTATAGATATGAATTTTCAAAGTGGCAAATAAGTGTAATACAATAAAATTGTATTGTATTATTCAATAAAATTGTAAGTGGGTAACATTTACATTATTAAGTTAATTACTTTTTTCTCAAGGAAAGTAAGTTGAACAATTACATGCCGTTGCAAACGGATACCAAGGCCTCTCTGGTAAATATAACTTACTTCCCTAAACACAGAATGATAATTAGGTCATTATTAGTATAGGAGTGAACAAAATTAATTATTATTTATTTATCTTCTTGAACTACAAGTTACATTGTGCCAGTGAGTTAGTTAGTTTAGGCCTAAGTGAATAATAAAAAAAAACTTAGAAACAAATGAAATGAATAATAATAATAATAATAATAATAATAATAATAATAATAATAATCAAGAAATAAGAAGGTAGCTGAATATTCAGGAAATAGGTGAAATAAACAAATATTCTCCACTCGTGTCCAACTCAGGGTCGGGTCGAGGGATGAGAAGAGATGAACCTCTTATATATAGGTCTGTGAATGACAAGGGGCCCTCAGGGGTCCTCATCTAGTGGATATGTGGATGGCGACCACAAGGTGCACAAGCTGTGCAAAACATTTCTTCCACGTACTTGTGTTTTGCACTCTTTTAACTTTACTATCTAACCTCTCTTGGTTAACTCTTGTTTTTTTCGACTCCGACGCTATTAGGGCATCCGTGGGCTAGGGAGTCCTTCCTTTCTTCCATTTCTTCTTTTCTTTATTTTCTTTTCTTCTCCAGAAAGCCTGACCAGAGGCTATATAAGATGGCAGCCCCATCACTGGTCTTGCCTTCCTTTGGCCAGCAACCAATCGAAGGGACTATTATTATGCTTTCAAGTCTTATATGAGAATTTCCCATAAGGGAAAATTTTCTATAGGATCGTAACAGGCCTTGGCCTAGTACTTGAAAGGAAGAAGAAGAAGAAGAATGACAAGGATGCTGGCCGACCATGCCTGATGCACCATCACGGGGCAGGTGAACGAAATGAAACTAAATGGATGAGATGAGAATGGAGAAATAGTGGAATGAAATTGTGGCAGGGTAAAACGGGAGAAACCCCGAGAAAAACCTGTCCACTCCATTTCGTCCACCATGAAACCCATATCTTAGGACCTCAGCGGTGGCAATAGTTGAATGGGTGGAAAAAAAGAATATTTGAATGGAATCAACATATATCTCGCAAGACACCAGATAGAATTGTACGCATAGCAAGAGATAAGTTAACACAGGACACAATGCATTAATGGAAGAAGAAGTAATTAAACAGGAAAAATAAATTAATTTTATTTCAGGTGGAACTTAGCACGTTATTCCACGAGAAAATTATATCTTACATATTCCATATTCCTTCATTTTTCCGAACCTCTGTAATGCCATTGTTGAACAAGTATAACTAACAATGAAATGCAATGCAAATTGCCAATAGAATTGCAAATACTAAATTTCAATGCGGTGGAGTAGGCTATGGCCACAAGCGAAATGCCCCAACAGTTTTTATTCCCCTCCACATCTCGCTCCCCATTTTCCTCCAATCAGGTTTGATTATTCCAATGAACGACTTGAGAAACTCAATCAAAACTCCCTACTCCTACAATTTTATCTTTATGCCGAAAAACTTTTTAAAAGAATCGCGAAAACTGAGAAAAAAATCATGTAAACTAATTCATATCCAGTTATTTTTCTGCTCTCTTAAGGGGCAGTCGATTGTGAAGGTAGCGAAAAGTAACTCATTCTATTTCACCACTGCCGTTTAACGAAAAAAGTTACTCCTGAAGAAACGAAGATAGAAGAGACCAAGGAGAAGACCTAGAACCAGATTTTTTTTTCAAAAATTGTTTGATGAGAACAATCTTAATAGCTTCATTCCTTCAGAATTTGCTAAAATTGGCGCGTTCAAGCTACTAGTCGGCTGCTGGCCTCACATCCTCATGTATTAATCATAGAGGTTAATGATTATCCAGTGAGTATAGGGACGACCTGTGGTCGGTATGTGGGATTATGCAGCCATTACAGTTGATTTTCTGGACGAGAAGGCACTCCTAATGATACAGTGTGGGCACCTGTCCTATATATAAACATCTTATTTACAGCATGTTCCATTGCAAATAAACTATACTACATATTTTATTATACAAAATTGTTTATACAAAATTATTTACATAAAATTATTTTCACAATTTATTTATGTTTTCATTTATGTTTCTATGGCTAATTGTAATATTATGATCTATTTAAATACGAACAGCAAAGTCTCGTAGACTGCGATGGACAGAACATGTGGCACGAATGGGGAATGAAAGACGTGCATTGAAGCTTCTTGTAGGAAAACCAGATGGAAAAATCCCAGTTGGTAGACCAAGAATGAGGTGGGGGAATAACATTAACTATGATTTGAGGGAAGTACATCATACAGGGAATGATTGGAAAACATTAGCTCAGGATAGGGATGTATAGAGAGCTTATGTCCGCGCGGCCATGAACCTACGGGTTCGATAGTGCCAGTGAGTTAGTTATTTGTTTTACTTATCTTACTTAATATAACATTAAATATTTCATTGAATTGGCTTTGTTTCACTCTATAATCGATCTGTATCTATTGACTTAATGCAGGAGATTAATTCTTGTGTGTAATCCTGTACTAGTTTTATTTTATTGAATGTCCATTTACCATATGTATTAATCATATTATTCTTAAATAACTGTCTTTCTGTTTCTTGTTTTGTATATTCAAATAATATTACCTATCGGTTGTTCTGCATTTCCACATGTATACAAGGAACTGTCTTTTATTTAATTAAATGAAAATAAAACTTAAAGTTTTAAGTGATTTTCATATTTATTAAAATATAAATTAGTTACAGCTATTTCGGTACTTTGTACCTTCTTCAGACATGATTACAAATTAATGCATTTTGTTATTATAGTACATAACAACTGTAACTATGCAACATTTTTCTTTACAGTCTCTATTACAAATTTAAAAGAGGCGATTCATTCAAATGTAGTTGGGAATTTAACAGTTTATTACCACTTTTCAATTTATTTATCTCTACAACTTCTAAAAGGTCCAACTTCTTTCCTTTGTCACAAACATGTAAAATTTTAAAATTTGGATCAAAACAATGGTCATATTGGATTAGGTGGTTAGCATATTTTGAATTATCTAAATTTCTGTTATATGCTCTCATATATTCCTTTATAAAAAGTAAAGTGATCCCACAACAGGCCCGGAGGCCCTTGGGGTAGTAGGAGGTTAAGGCTCCCACTTTTTCTAGACAATCGTCACTTTATGTCAGCCGGGTTGTCAGCCCTGCGTGACGGCCGCCTTTACCCCAGAACAAGCGTCTGGTACTCATTTCCGTTAGAGGCTGAGTCAACCCCAGGGCCATAGTGCCGCCAGAGGGTTTGGGTCAGTTTAAAAATCCTGACCCTAACGGGACTTGAACCCTCGACCCTCCGGCTTGTAGCTCAGTGCCTTAACCACTACGCTAATATACGAGAAATAAAAGGTCTGCCAGTTTGTCCTATATAGATATTGTCACATGTGCCACACTAACTAATTCATATTTTAATAAATATGAAAATCACATAAAACCTTAAGTTTTATTTTTATTTAATTAAATAGGTTATGGATTTACATCAAGTAAACACCAATTCAATTGATTACTGTCTTTTATTTTAAAACGGCAGTAATAACTGTTATTTTTCTGTGCCCTGTTAAGAAAGTGGTTATTTTTCCAGTTAAAGGTACGTTTAATTTCAATCTTTCCTTCGCACTAGGTAAAAAGGATTTTTGTACTATATCTACAATGGCCTAAAAGCACAATGTTCAGTTTTACCCTATCCATTGTTAGTAATTACTAGATCAAGTTAATTTAGTTGTGTTTATTTGCCCTTGTATGTCATGAATGGTATTCGGCCAACATACCGACTCAACGAGACATCTAGTAGGTAACTAAGGTATTACTAGGATGAGGAAGGTAGATCAATTTTGATTAGAGGCCTCTTTATTCAGGTTTAAGGACATTTTACGAGCCTGAAAATCTTCAGACTCGGAACCCATGGCTTAAAGATGCTCCCGGTGGACTTGCCCCTTGTAATTTTCCATCCTAAAAAAAATTAATCGACCCCGCCCGGGTATGAACCCGCGACCCTCGGGAACAGAGGCAAGGGATATAACCACTAAACCACCGCGGCTGATACCGGCCCTAAACTAGATGAACGAAAAGTTAATCTCCCATCGGGATTTGAACCAGAGCAAGTCCCATAGTTCTTCGCCAAAGCATGATGACTTAAATCGCAGCACTTGAATTCACTTCTTCTTATTATTCCTCTTCTTCTTCGTCACTGTTTAGGCTTTTACTAGCCTGTTCCGGCCCAAATTGCTGCTTTTTCCATCCTTTCTTTGGTCTCCCCAAACTTCTTCTTCCTCGTGGTGAATAGTTGTATGCTGCCTTTGGTAGTCTTATCAGTCATCCTTGCTAAGTGTTCTTTTCAGTTTGTTCTGTATTTCACTATTGTTGTGTTTAATTCCTCTACGTTTAATTGTTTTCTTATTTCTGTGTTGTGTTTTTGCCTCTTTGATATCCTGCTATTGGTCTGAGGAATTTAATTTCAGCAGCTTGAATTCACTAAAAATAAATATAAAATCTCGCAGACTCTTTTTAAAGGACAGTCGTACCAACTGCATATCAATTTGCTTCATTACTGAACAGTCCAAAATGGTGATTGTTATTTCTCGAGTGAAAAAATAAAAAGTCTCTCTTTTGGGAGGACAATTATGTTGAGTAATGCTGTTTAGCTGTTTCGTTATTCAATTGTTAGCTTCAGCAGAGTTTATAAAAAGAATTGTTGGGATTCTTACAGAATTAGTTATGCAAATTAACTCGGCTCTCAAGCACTTCCAAGCAAGTGTCGCCTAATTCCCTTTCTTAAAAAAATAACAGGGTACGGATAATTACTTTACGCGCTTTTTTTTCTTCACGCTTCTTTTTACAAAAGTTTTAAACATAAGAATAAAATATTCCTTCACGCAGGAGCTGCGAGTCCTTCAGAAGTGGAATTTATGGTGCGATTTTGCCTTCAAAATTGTAACTGAAATTTAATTTTGTTAACTACAACTGAGATCTCAAGAACTAACTAACTCACTATTATTATTATTGTTATTTCTACCACCATTATTATTTTTCTACTACTATTATTATTATTATTATTATTATTATTATTATTATTATTATTATTATTATTATTATTATTATTATTATTCGGAGCAAAATACGTTTGGGCTGAAGGATAACTACTGTAATGTAGAGAAAATCCTTTATATAAAAGTAATATTATTACCATTACAGCTATAATAATAATAATAATAATAATTATTATTATTATTATTATTATTATTATTTTTATTATTATTATCATCATCATTATTATTGCTTTTATTATTACCATTATTTATATTACTATTATTATTATTATTATTATTATTATTATTATTATTATTATTATTATTATTATTATTATTATTATTATTATTTCAGAAACAGAAACTGAAAGAAGAATAACTGATTGAAAAAAATTCATTGGTATGTTGAACTCAGTGTTTTGGAATAGAAATATAATAAACAGAACGAAGAAAACTATATTATTTCAAGTTCTGTTATAAAGCATTTTATTATATGGATCCGTAACCTTGACAGTAAGTAGAAAACAAGCCAATAAGCTGTTGGCACTAGAAATAGATTTTAAGAGGCGATCGACAAGAATTTCAAGAAGGGATAAAGTCAGAAACAGCACAATATGAGAAATTATGAAAGATGAAAAATAAAAGATAGGAAAATAGAAGAATAAAGTTTGAAATGATATGGACACCTCATAAGAATGGAAGAAGATAGAATACCAAAGAAGATCCTTCATTCGAAAGCTTATGGAAGAAGTGGAAGAGTCAGACCTAGAGAACGTTGGATAGATGGAATAGGAGAAGTATGGAAGCTAGAGATTTGAGGGAAGAAGATGTTTAGACAGGAACCTCTGACGACATATCACTTTGGGTTGGAAGGATAAACACTGTATTGTGAATATTCCTAATAAAATTATTATTATTATTTCTATCATTATTATTGTTACCATTATTATTACTGTCATTATTTTTGCTATTATAATAATTATCATTATTATTATTACTAATATTATTGCCATTATTATTAATGCTATTATAATAATAATTAGTCCACCGCTGTGGTCTCGAGGTAGCGTGCTGCCTTGTCACGCAGCGGGCCCGGGTTCGATCCCCGGTCGGGGCAGTTTTTCTGGGTGAGGTTTTTATCGGGGTTTTCCTCACCTGTGGGACGGGTGTCGGGGGGGCTTTAAGGCCCAAACGGTCCCCGAAATCATATGGCCATCATCCTTATCATTATCATCTTACCATTATCATTATCATCATCCTTCATCGGTGTGGAAAGCAACGGGAAGCTACCATACCTAAAGTCCACAGACGAGAAGAATGAAAGCAAGGGACGAAGAGGGGCACGGGGAATTGAAAGCTATGTAATGGCTTACTACCTGATAATATAGGAACTGTCATGAAGTCACTCACATATGTAGTTTATTTCAGGCGTATTCAATTTTATGTTTTATATTTTGTGTTTTACGGTAATTAAATTTGCTCTTCTTATTCAGTTTAGCTACTTTGTATTTTAATATTTCGTAGTTCACTGTGAGGTAAGGGTGATGATTAAAATTATGAAGTATGTCCGTTAGACTCGGAACTAACACGCCCGCTCAACGTCTAAATGAAGGTAAGTTATAGTACAATCCTTCATGATATAATGTGCTGAGTATGAAATAACTACTGCTTTCATACACTTCGTCTGTGAAGTATACACAATTCCCTAGTAAAGCTGCAAGCATAGCATGAAAATGCTATGATTGCAGTGAAGGACCTGCCTTCGGGCAGAATTACTATGGATGGATAATAATAATAATAATAATAATAATTATTATTATAGCTATTATTATTTCTATTATTATTATCATCACCATTATCGTTATTATTGTTAATTAAACATGATTAGAAACGCCATCATAGTTTCCATAGAAGGAAATAGTTTGTGTAATTTTATAGAATGGCAGTTCGTTGTGGAAATTGTAGCAGGAAAGCTCATTAGAGAATTAGAAATGTTACACAAGTATTAAGCCGCATGCCTTAGTAACAATGGTGTTACACAAGTTATGCTATAAATCTCGATAACTTTTGTACTAGCTGTGTTTACTTAAGTTCCATACTCTCTTTAACTAATTATATAAATACATACAGGGTGAGTCTAAATTCCCCTAACAGAGTTTGAGGACTTGTAGTAGGGACCAAGACAATTAAGTTTAGCATAGAAACTCGTGTCCGCTACACGCAAAATCACTTCACACGCTTTTTCGGCGCCACTCACAAGGACAGTCTCGACTAGGGTAGTCCCTACGTCATTTCCCGCCCACCTGATGTTCCATGTCCACTGCAAGTTCATTTGCTATTCAATTGAGTTTGTGATACGTCCAGAGGTGTTTGTACCTGCACAGTACAGTAGTAATCCTTCATGACAGTACACTGCAGAATTCAAGGTGTACTTACTTCGTTGGTACTGTGTTGCTGTTATCCATGGCATACATGTTTGCAGAACATGCAGATATTATGTTATTATGCGGCAAAGCTCGGTGCAATGGCAGGTCCGATTGCTTGGTCTGCACGTTCTCCCGACTTGACCCCGCTAGACTAGTACTAGTGAGGTCACAAGATAATCTTAATTTACGAAACCCCTGTAGAATCCGAGGAAGACCTACTAGCACGAGTTATGGCTGCGGTGGATGTTGGAGGACCAGCACGTCGAGCCATTCTTGTAAGTGGATCCAGATGACAGGCAGCAGGAGTCGGAGAGAGCAATATGTGTTGTAGTGGTATTTTGTGTGTAACAGAAAAACGATAAATTTCCGTATGTGGGTTCCTATGTTAAATTTAATTGTTTTGATCTCCTTTACAAGTCCTCAATCTCTAAGGGGATTTTAGACTCGCCCTTTATATACGGGACGTGTCATACTCTACTATCCTTTTTTTTTATTGCGAATTAACCCATGTATGTATAACTCTGGTAATAGGAATGAGATGCACAAAGAAATTAAACATAGGCTCAATTCTGGAAATGCATGCTATTATGCATTGCAGAGACACTTGATGTCCCAACTCCTTTCAAATAACGTTAAACTGAAAATATATAAAACTATTATTCTACCAGTTATATTATATGGATGCGAAACATGGACTCTGACTTTAAGGGAGAAAAGGAGATTACGGGTATTTGAGAATAAAGTTCTTAGGAAAATTTTTGGACCAAAGAGAGATGAACAAATAAGTGAATGGAGAAGACTGCATTACAGTGAATTACATGGTCTTTATAGCAAGCCAGATATAATGAGAACAGTTAAGTCTCGTAGACTGCGATGGGCAGGACATGTGGCACGAATGGGGAATGAAAGACATGCATGGAAGCTT
The DNA here is from genome assembly GCA_030220185.1 of Diploptera punctata. Taxonomy (NCBI): domain Eukaryota; kingdom Metazoa; phylum Arthropoda; class Insecta; order Blattodea; family Blaberidae; genus Diploptera; species Diploptera punctata. The sequence continues at coordinate 35,366 of JASPKZ010002312.1, read as the reverse complement.
ATTGTAGGAAAACCAGAGGGAAAACGCCCAGTTGGTACACCAAGAATGAGGTTGGAGAATAACATTAACTATGATTTGAGGGAAGTAGAATATACAGGGGATGATAGGAAAACATTGGCTCAGTATAGGGATATATGGAGAGCTTATGTCCGCGCGGCCATGAACCTAGGGGTTCGATAGTGTCAGTGAGTTAGTTAGTTAGTTATTATTATTTTGTTACTGTTGCTGTTATTATTATTGTTGTTACTATTATTATCACTATTCTGTTATTTTTATTAATATTGCTGTTTTTATCTCATTTATTTTTATTTAAAAAATATTATTATTATTATTATTATTATTGTCCTTGCTGCTGTTGTTGTTGGC